>JAEIIG010031403.1:0-23040 GCA_018904695.1 Drosophila parvula
CTAATGCCAGAGCGCAAGTGCATTTTCCTCGTGTTCTGCTACAATTAAGTAATTAATTGTTTTTTGTGTATTTAATAAATGATTTCAAGTTTCGCGCTCTTTCTCTCTCTCTCCCTCTCTCTCTCTTTTTGCTGTTTCGGTACGGTTCTTCTTCTGCTTTCCTAATCCTTCTTCCTTTTATCTTCTCACTTGGCTACGTATGCATTTTTTCGTTTTGTTTTTGAAATGTTTTTTTTTTTATGGTGTGTTGTTGCTTTTTCTAGCTTGTTGCGTTCGGTGTTTGGACAATTTTCCCAAACGCCGCCTATAAGTATGCTACAAAAAATGGGCTTTCAATGCATTTTCGCTGTTCTGCGATCTCATTTACGAAAATTGTTGCAGTTTTTGTAGTTTTTCTTTGTTTTTCCTTGTTTTTTTTTTGTTGTGTTTTTGTTTCTTTTTCATCATTTTTGCTTGTAACAAATTGTATTTTTTTCTTTTCTTTTAAGTGATTTTCAGCGGTTTATTTGCTGTTTTCTTTTCTTTCTCTTTTTTTTTTGTTGCTTACGCCTACAAAATTGTTGTTTTGCTGTTGTTGTTGTTGTTGTTGTTTGGTCGGTCGTCGTGGACAAAAATGCAGAGCAAAAAGAATGTCTCCGCTTCGAATGCCGCCCGTCGCCAAAAAAAAAATCGGTTGCTTCTCCTCTCCTCCTTTTTTTTTCATTTGTATGTTGTATTTTTTTTTATCTATCATCAAATCCATCCGCAATCCCAAATATGCCGAGAGAGAGTTGAGATGCGCCGTGGATGGGGAGATCCCCGCCCACACACAGCAGGTTCCCAGTTCCTAGGTTGCCCAGGTTGGGGCTTCATCCATCCATCCACCTAAAAGTGCTCCAAAGCTCTGCGCAGCTTCTTACAGTAAAATGGACATTAAGATTCGCGCTCCTTCTTCACCTTGACCTCCTCGCCCAGAATCGTGGTGATCTCGCCCTGCATGAAGGCCCACGGTATCGTTGAATTGGCCAACGGACATCGATCGCCACTGGGACAGTACACCTCGTTGCCCAGACCCTGCATAGGATGATACAAAAGGAATTATACTGATGGTATAGCGGGGATATATAGATGTTACTACTCACATTCTGTCGCTTGATGCTCTCGCGGCTGCAGGGGAAACAGAACTTGTGGTGGTTCACCGAGGGACACTGCACAAAGTGCGTATCCTCGAGCCGCTCCTGGCATAGGGTGCACTTGAGCGTGGCATTTTGGGCGGCTGCCGCCGCCGCTGCAGCTGCCGAATTGGATGCGGCACTGCTGCCTGGTGCTCCGCCGAGACCGCCGCCCGCTGATCCACCGGTGGCACCCAATGGGGTGCCAGCGCCGCCGCCACCCTGACTGCCACTGCTGCCCGGACCGGGATTTACGGAACCGCCGCTGCCATTACTGCCTGATGGTCCGCTGCCGGCCGGACTACCATCGCCGGTCACCGAATTTTGCGTCATCGAAACGGGACCGCCTACGGCACCATTTCCACCTCCGCTTCCAGGGCCGGCACTGCCGCCTGGTCCGCCGCCGCCGGAGCAGCTACTCAACTGTCCACTGCCACCGCCGGTCGGTGCGCCCAGTGATCCGGCGGCACCTGCTCCGGCACCGCCACCACCGCCTCCTCCTCCTCCACCGCCGCCAAGACCGCCCGCCACCACCGCTTGGCCGGGATTCGAGCCGCCAACCTCGGAGCTGGTAACTGTGGTGCTGGACACATGACGGGAACCGGATGAGCGACGTCCCGACGAGGAGCCTGCAACGAAATACCTTTTGTTAGTCAAGTTGTTTGGTTTATATTTATCTCTATAAAAATCAGCTGACAATCCAGGGAACTAGCAGAACTCTTAACTAGTTTTCCCACCGCAACCGTCTATGTGTAAAATGTGAAAAACAAAAAAAAAAATGCAGGTGCAAAAAACTAACCCGAGCTGTTCGGCGAGTGTACACTGCGCGGGGGCAGCGGTCCCGAGGGCGGGCTCGATCCATTGCGTCGACTGGCCGGGGACATGTGCTCTGGAATGTACAGATGGAGTGGATTCGGATTAGGGATGGTCATTCGGAAGGATAATGCTTTGTCAGGTCTTTTATTTTGTTATAGGGGCTTGGTCCTTGAGTGAACTCGTTTTGGGAAGAGAGTGAACGAGCTAACGAGAGAGCAAGTAAACCAACTAGTAAACAAGTGAGCAATTAATCAAGAAAGAACGTAACTGGTGAACAAGTGAACGAATGAACCAACAAGAGAGCAATTCGTTCTTGTTAATTCACTGATGAGCAATCCAATACAAAATATAAATATTTAACCAAGTGAACAAATAAAAAACAATTTAGAAGAATAAAGATTAAACAGAAGAATAAAATAATTAACCAATCAACTGGTGAACAAGTGAACAAGTAAACAAGAACTACTGAACCGTGAACAACAAATCGTGAACAAGTGAACCTTTCTTTATGTTTCATTCACTGCAGATCAACCCATTATAAGTGAGCAAATAACCAAGTGAAATAGTAAACAAACAACAAATAAACTGGAGAACAAGTGACTAAATGTACCAAAGCAATTAACTACAGAACAAATAAAGAAGTGAAGTGAATCCCAACTCAATTGGTGAACAACTGAACAAGATCTAGTGAACATCTATGTATCTCTTTATGGTTTATTTAGAGAAGAGCAACCTAATCCGAAATCTCGTGAGTCAAGTGCAATGTACGGTGGGCCTTGGCCCCACTTAGCCACATGATCGCACAGTGACTTGAATAAGTTAATGCCCACCGTCACTAACTAATGCCTATACAGTCATGGTTGGCATAAGCACAGCCTGTAATTGGATCAACCTGAATTACAAAACATAAAAAGACACTCTAAACGCCATTTTGTAAATTAATATAATTATTTGAGATTTATTTTTCAGAATCGCTTCTATTTTATTGCCACCACTGTACATCGTACATTTGTAAATATTTTGCAAAATCGAGTAAAGAAGCAGAATCGCTTTCATTCAACGTGATTCTGCTTTCAATTTTTCATGCAAATGTATTAAAAAAAAAACAAATTAAACCAAATTCGTTGCACATGTTGTTTTCCTTTTTTTTTTGCTTTCTTGATTTGTTATTGTTGTTGTTTCGCCAGAGTAATTTTAGAACTTGGCACGAAACATGTTTCTAGATTTTTGTGTGCGTGCATATACGCAAACAGTCATGGAACTGAAAATAGCACAGTTTAGCATTTATTTTATTTCTGAGGGAAATTAAAATATGTATATTGAAATCGAACTGCAACCATGTTTCCTATTAAGTTTGTAATAGTTACAAGAATATTTTCTTTTTTTTCTTTTATTCGAAATGTTTAGATATTTTTATATATTTTATATATTTTATGCAAAAACATTTATTTAAACGATTTCTGTATTTGTTACATCATAATTTCCCAATAGGTGAAGTCAACGAAAAAGTGCTGTTATTTTTTTCACCACAGCTGTATGTATTTCGGTATACATACCTAATTACATAGGTACATACATACATACATACATATGTATATATACTTGGCAACGGTAGCAATACCGGCTCAACAACAAAAACAGCAACAGCAACAGCGACAGCGACAGCAGCAGCAGCAGCAGCAATAAAAACAAAAACAACAAGATTCATTCACCAGCCGCCGGCTAGCCATAAAATGTGACGTCACAAGCCGCGGCACGATTGCGTGTCATTCTTGTTCTTATTTCACCGTTTCGGCCCCAGTTCTTATTTTTCTTCTTCTTCTTCTTCTACGTTGGCTTGGCCGAACGTCAACGTCAACGAAACGAAATGGAATTGATACAAGGCAAAATGAAACAAAAACGAAACGAGTTCTGCTGCTGCTGCGCATACGTCACAGTCATAAGAGCGAGAGAGGACGAGATAGCTGCAGCCGGTTCGGGTTTTCCCTCTCCGTCGTTCACTCGTTTTGTTATTTTTCTTTTTTTTTTGCACGCCAGGCATGCAATAATGTGTATGTATACCAGACACACATACACACTCTTGCAGCTTTGTTTTGACTGTGCTTCGTCGTGTGCTGCTGCCTCTGCTCTTCTTCTTATTATTTTGCTTTTGCTTTATTGTGGCTCGTCACGCGGTTCCCTGTTATTCCGCTGTTAATGCGCTGTTAGCCTCTTGGCTTTTTTTTACAAATTATTTTCGTTGTTTTGCATGCAGTGCACGCGCACGCGTAGCTGCTTGATATTGAAACGAAAAACAACAACTTCGAAACGAAGAGGCGAAAACAGTACATATAAAAAGCGAATAAAGAAAAAAAATAAGGGGGAACAAAAGAAATAACGAACAAATTTAATTTGTATGCCCAACAGACGATGGCACATTGCTCAAATGTCGACGCTTGTCAGTTTGCCGGCGGCGCACAGTGGGCTGCATACGAAATTAAGCTCGCACATATGCGCCAGTGTGCTGTTATGTTTATTTATTTGATAAACTGTTGCTCGCATGCTGCTGTTGTTGCTTGCGTTTGCTAAATTGGCAAAAGGCGAAAACGAAGAAGAAGAAAAATGCAAAAATGGAAGGGTAGGTTGAACCGGAACGGGGAGCTGTAAGAGGAAGACATCGTGCATGTTGTGTGGCCCCAACACGTACATATTCGTTCGTACGTGTGCGTGTGTATTTATAGCATTTGTTTATACAGTGCACGCTCGCTGCAGTGAATTAGTAATTCACCAAATAGCGCCGTGGGTCACTGTAACAATTGGCAAAGTAATACCCAAAACACAAACACACAGTCGCTTATTACTTACAAATTGCTCGTTTAATCTGTATTCACCTTTTCGACCGGTCACTGTACTTGGCTTGTGGAGTTGGAGAACACCAACAGCTATAAATGCCAGGCGAACGAAAGCCCTGTCGCACTCCTGCACAGTTGCACACACAGCTGCATGTGCGTGGCCCATTGAGAAGAGAATGCAGAGATAGCGTGCGTCGGAGGGAGATGGCATGCATGGCACATACAGTTGCAAGTGCACCAAGCACAGTGGGCAAAATGCATATAAATTCAGGAGCAAATCGAATTTGTTTTTATAAGTTAGGAAATGGGGAACACGCAAGATTTGTATGAAATTAATTTACAATTTACATTACAAGCCCTCCTAAATTGATTTTTTTAATATTCCTTTTACAATTTTTTGCCCTTGCTATTTCAGAAATTCATAATATCAAACCAATATTTATAGCGAACAAATTAACAATTTAACAAATTTTAAACGATTACTATAATTACCATATCAAGCAAAGCTTTAAATTCTCATAAATAGTCCGAAATCAGAAATTAGCTTTACATTTTACAATTAAACCAAAGAATGCGAAACTTGATGGTAAAACGAATAAACTATCAGTGGGGAAATTACTCATAATGCATTGAATTCCCCCAGTATTGCAAAATGTATGTATACTTTTGTTTCAAGAAGAAAGAATATCATTACTCTGTTTGTTTTTCCCGCGAACCCACTGTAATCAGTTTCAGTTTACTGCATTCGAACTTCACTTGACTGCAACTTCTTCGCAATCTATTTTTGAACCAAGTTTTATATACACACGGAGGAGAGTTGCTATAGTGCTGTGTAGTGCATATAGGATTCATCCGATATTCCCCAAATGTTTATTTGTTTTTCATACATCGGGCAGCCGAAACCGAAAACAAACAAATTTGCGCGATGCCGCGATCTAAGTTCTCCGTATCCACAGAGTGTGAGGAGATCTATTTATAGATTTAGTTTAGGTTTTTGTGCTCACAACACATTTTGCCTGTCTATGGAATATTTTTGCGATATTCCATGTTTTTAGTTTCTTTTTCGCACTACTTTTGCTTAGAATGAATCATTTGACAATTTATTACAAATTTTCAAGTTAGAGGAGGAGAACCGAGCAGTGCCGGGGGGGCGAAAAGTATAAACAAATAAATATTTATACTTTGTTGTATATTTGAAAGGAGAACCATACTGTGTGTAGTCGCCTTCCAATGAATGAATGCGAACAGCAGCAGCAGCACCACACCCAATAGATGCCCACGCCACACCACCCCTTTCCCCTATACTTCTGTTACTTTTGAATGCCTTCCTTTTTCATGTGTACTGGATATGAGAGATTCCCCCAGGGAAGGAGAATTGTTTACGAAACAACAAATATAATCGAAAATTGGTGCGTAATCGGAATTATGGCTCTGACCTTCTACTTATTATTTCACAGCTCCCACTCATCTCAACTAATATTGGGTACTTCCAAGTTGTAGATTGTTTATCGCACCAAGTAATGTGATAATTGTGATTTTTCTGGATTATATCATAAACATGTCATACATTAATTTGTCACAGGGCATGCTAGCTAGTTAGCGTTGGTAAAGGATTACACTTGTTGTTGACTAATGCCTTTTATTTAAAGTATTTCACAATGATATGGCTTAGTTCCATAAATGAATGCCTTTTTGATAAGTGGGAATATTTTTAAAGGCTTATTTAACTGCACATGTATGTACATACATACATCATGCATGACTATAAATACTCAAGCCTTATCAGGGCATTTTTTTTTATCGATTTATTGTATATTGTAATAAGTTACTTTAAGAAGTTATTACCCCAATATGACATTTAATTCGTTACCGAATTAAGTAGGTATTACGTTTAAAAAATGTTTAATGGAAACGATGGCTCCGGTTCGATGATTCAATATAATGGAAGATTACCCCAAGTGGCTGTACATTTTCAAGTAGAATTCAATCGCTTTCCGCACCAACAAACAACAAAAAAAAAACTTCAAAGGCATTTTACATTCGTGTTTATTTAAAGTTGAAAACTTTAACAAGAAACAGGAGAGATATAATGAAAAATAAACAAATGGCTAACGCGGCATGGGCATGGGCATGGGAATGTAAAATCGACGGACGAATAAGTAGTATTGCGACCCGGTACAGTGCGTCGCTATCAGTCAAAGTTGGCCATGGTTGATAAGATAGGCTTGGAGTAGGACCCCGGTGGATGGCATCGGCCACTTAACAATTTTAGATAAGATAAACAAAACAGCTGTGTGTATAAAGCGCGGCCAAGAGCAAACGAAAGTGGCATGGAAGTGAAAAGGGAAATGGAATTTCAAATCGAAATCTTGTGTACCCTGTACTTAAACCCCGGAATCTCATCTTATCTCCACGACGGCTTTCATGAAAAGAAAACAACAACAACAACAAAAAAAAAAAAGAATGAGCTTATCAGAAGACAGTCACAAAATCGGGATGATCTCACCAAAGAGATCAAGAAACTTTTGAAAAAGAGGCCAAATCAGGAAAAGGCCGGAAAGAAGGACACAAAGTGCAAGCAGAGCACTAACCAAGCTTGGACACATTGGACACATTCAATTTCCGAAGCGTTTTTGTGCTTCTTCAAGGAGCAGATCGAGCGAAAGCTCCAAAGGACTGAAAAAAATCGGGACCCAAAAACGTACAAATAGGCTTTAATTGACTAGGATCAGCGTTCTAGAATATACAAAAAATAATTATATACATTCCGAGTAACTGCTGTTAAAAAATGCTATTAAAGATTAAAAGATTAAAGTTCGCGTGCAAATTAAAAGAAAACTTCAAGACATGGAAGCTATTTCAGCTCCAAGAAGTTAACTAAAGCTCTGACTTGATTATAATTCCCTATATGTACATAACAAAAGTATTATTTAAGTTTCTTCTTAATCGTGAATTTTTAAATACTTCTTCTTTTAATAAGGAGATTCAAATATAATCTCCCGCTACTTTCCTATCCTCACTAAAATAAAAACCCACGTCTGAAAAAAACCCAACATTTTTAATCATAGAAATGTGGAGGTAATTTCCGAAAATGTTGACAAATCAAGCCAATACCATTTCGGCATCTATCCATCAATAATCGATCAGTTTTTCAGTTATCAAAAAAGGGGCGATAGCATATCATATCTGGCTTTTAGCGACGACTTTACTACAGGGCGCTGCTCTTTCCGTCTATTTGCTCTTTGGGTCTCATGTTTTGGGGCTTAGTTCCTTATCGAGCAGTTGTTTTGCTTATCAACTAACCACATGGTCGGGTCCCTGTGATATGATAAGATATGGTACCAGTCCCTGGTGCAATCTGCGCCGATAAGTTTATCGCTGCTTATCTCTGCATACAATACACCAAGTGCCAACCTCATTGACATAGCAAATAGAAAGGCTAAAGATAACTTTAAATATCATTTTAGAATTTAGTTTAGTAGCCATGTTTGAACATTTATAGTAAAAAGAAAAAAATATATATATAATATATATATGTATAAACAGATTATTCTATAAATAATGGAATTACAAACTTATATCATGTTTTTTCGATTTTTGCTCATTAAAATATACAACGCCCATTGTAAAAACATCTATTGACCTGACCGCAACTGTATCTAATCGCCGGTAGAGCAGCGCCGCGGATACATCGCCTTCACGTGTTTTAACGGTTAACAGCGGCCAAGCGCACTCCAGCTAGGCATCCCGCTCGCACTCTCACCGACCCGACCGATGATGCTGCTGCTGCTGCTACTGCTGGCTGCTGTTGCAGCTGCACCGTGGCACGCAATGTCTAATTAGGAGAGAGGGAGAGGTAGGTGGCTCTCCACACCCTGCTGCCCGGCACACTGCACTCCTTGCACCAAAGGAAAGCACGAACAAATTCCTGACGAACGCATTGGAATGGTCAGTCAGTAAATGCATACATACATACGAACTAGATACACACACACACACACACACACACGCACACACTTTGCCGGCAGCACGAAGCGCTGAATGAAACAAAACGAAAAGGAGGGTGTGAAGTGGGAGTGCGAGTGGGAAGGGGGTGGCGCGCGCACGTTGCCGTTCCATTTTATACACACATACATTCATATAAATATATTTGTACAATTTTTCCTCTGTACACCGAGAAAATGTTTGTTATATTTTTAGTATATACACAAACGCAACATATATGTATGTACGTCCATACACACATATTTATAAATATGTGTATATACATACATATATCTGTATTTCCATGTGTATGTACCCGAGTTGGTATTTTTTGGTAATGAAACGAATACACACGGGAAGAAGAAGCAGCAGCGTAACGTAAATACAAAACAAAATACAAATTTTGGCACAGTGGGCGCGAATAATATCAAAATGTATAGTACCTTTTTTTTTAACACGTTAAAATATTTTTTTAAGCCCAACCCTATATCTTTAAGCATAATAGGTTAGTTCCTAAATCTGCAATTTTCTTGCTTATTGTAAAATTACATTAAAAAATACAAATTAACACATATTGACATTTCCCAATATTTTTGGTAATAAATAATTTGGATTTTCTATATACATTTCTTTTTGCTTCGTTATTATTGTTCGTCTCTTAAAACCATGCTTGTCCCACTGTTTGATGACGGCATCGGTATGAGCAAAAATTTTGTTTTTCGCCTTAGCTTTTTCTTCTTGTTTTGGGGAGGGTTGTTGTTGTTGCTGTTTTTGTCACTGCAGCTCGTTCCGTAATTCGTATACCAACTAAAATTTATCTACACTCTGGTTCGCTCGCTAGCTGAGTATGTGTGTCGTGTTTGGCTAGTGTGTGTGTGCAACTTGTTATCGCATAGCGTAAAACGGAGCAGAAAAGGCTGGAAGCAGCAAAGTAAGAGGAAGAAACGGCAGAAGAAGAAGCAGTCAACGAAGCAGAAGCGAAAACCAAAACAAGTTTAATGACGTTTTGCGCGCGCAGCCAAGACAAAAAAAAAAGGCAACACACACAAGCACGCGAGCGCACACAAACGAACAAAAAAAAACCAGTTTGGTAAGAAGAGGCAGAGTGAGCGAGCAGCGAGCTAAAGAGTGGGAGAGCGAGAACATTACAACGTCAGCGTAGTCGATTTTTGCACGTCTCTGTTTTTATTACATTCTGCGACATTTTTGTTGCTATTTCGTCTTGTGTATTTTAGCTTTTTGCGTTTTTGTTCTTGCAATTACGATTACGTACGTGCATGTAAGCGAACGTCGATGTGACTGTTCCTGCACGTAGGTGTGTGTGTTCATATATATATATATACATATATATGCACATATATATGTACATATATATGAATGTATGCATGTTTTCCCTATATATTTGGGGATGTGCGCATGCCTTTTAATGGCAAGGGTTGGCAGCCCCTTTATTCGGTTCGGCGGAGGGTTGCAAAATGCGTTTTCCAACTAACGTTTATTTTCCTGCCTTGCCTTTTTTTGTCGGTCTTTTGGCCATTCGGCGGTTGTTCGGGTGTGTGCGTTATACATACACACGCATCTGGAAGATAAGAGCCGAGCGCTGATAAGCAGCAGCAGCAGAAGCAGAAGCAGCGGCAGCGTTATCTAATCTCAGTACCCCGCGCTGCTATCAACCCACTAACACACACACACATGTATACATACGCACTGATAGTGGGGTTCCTAACCAGGAGATAAGGAAAGGAGGCAATCGCAATCACGCCGTTTCATTCTGGCCTGAATATCTCTATGTGCCAGTTTGGCTGCCCTGCCTTATCGTTAGCGTTCGCTCCCTCTTGAACTCCCACCACTCCCACCGACCGCAGCAGCACCAGCACCAGCTAGAGCGGGATAGCCTGACATCCCTTTCTTCTCTGTCCCGATCGCAGGCTCTGGGCTCTCCACTCTCCACTCTCCACTCGGGCAACGGTAAACAAATACAGTGGGCGCCTCTAAGCTTTGCTTTCATTCAACATTTTTTTTTTTTTGTATATTTAAGAATTGATCCGCTTTCAAGAATACAGGCAAGCATAATCTTTATATTTACTTGATTGGCAACCCGATAAACCCTATTTTATTTTATTATTTTACCAGAATTTTCCACAAGAAGAGTCTGAATCTTATTGGAATGTGAAAATCAGAGGATTACATGGAAAAACAACTGCAAGAATGATTTGTATATTTTTTGCGCATTGTAAAAATCCTCTCCACAGAGTGATCACTGTGAGAGTTGCCCAGACGAAGCTATCAGGGTAATCGATGGGGAACAACCCTGTTCTTCCAGTAGTTCGATTGATCACTGGATCTGATAATAGGGAACTATAGTATTATTTATATGTACATATGTATTCTTTCCTAGAAATTTTTCCTGATAGGTATTGGATCAGAAATCGATGCCAAGAAAGTAAAGAATTTGGTAAGTTGTAAAGGTTTTATTCCCTTTTTTCCATAGATTCCTCTCTAAGGCATAAATAATAGATCTATTTGAAAGTCTGTGACAATTTGTTGCATGCTTCAGGACACCTTACACAAATCAACAGCAATTTGAATCGATAGTTTATAACTTTTTTTTTGTTCAAAGAATTGAATATGCATCAAGGAAACGTAATCGAAGTGGGGTTGAGACAGAGCACAGGGGTTGCTTGTCCACGATTCCTACGAATCCCATATATATATATAGTATGTATATATTATATATATTATATATTGCTTGACCAGGCAGGTGGGGCCTTGAACTTTGGACAACGACAACCTTTCCCTTTCTCTCCTTCATATTCTTCACTCACCTGCTTTGAAGGTCGAGGCATCAAAACTGGGCGCCCGCACCGGCTGCTGCTTATCCCGCAGACCGCCCAGCTGTCGCTCCGGCACATAGCTGACCGCCGCCGGTAGCGATTCGCCGCGCGTTAACGGCGGCCGACCGCCAGCTCCAGCGGGATCGTCCATTGCGCTTCGCTTAACACCCGGCGGACCGCCGCCTCCCTGGACAGCGGACAATGCCGTCGTTCCGTCCGGCGCCAGGCCGTGTTGCTGCTGCTGCTGCTGGGCCACGTCCACGTCGACATCCTCGCTGGGCGGTCGCTTCAGGTTGACGGACAGAGCGGGCGGTAAATTGTTGCCTCCACTGGATGGCGGTCCTCCTCCTCCGCCGCCGCCGCCGCCCCCTCCAGAGGGCTGTCGTGCCGCGTTCGGCGGCAAATGGTGGGGTGTCATGTGTGAGATGCGAACGGGCCGCACACCGCCGCCGGGTGCATCCTCCAGCTTAACGGGATAATCCAATGGCGGACCGATACGGGGTACGGGCATCTGATAGGCGGCCGCTACGGCGGCCTGATGATGATGGTGGGCTGCAGCGGCGGCGGCGGCCACGGCCGAGCCAAGGGACAGGGGGCCGCCGGCGCCAGAGGGACCCGGTCCGGGGCCAGGCGGTGCACCACGATGGGAGCCGGGACCTGGACCCGGTACGGGGCCAACTTGTAACTGTTGTTGCTGCTGCTGCTGCTGTGCGGCCTGTTGTTGCGCCTGCTGCTGCTGTTGCAGAACAACGGCAGCAGCGGCGGCCGCCACGGAGGAGACCTCGCCATTTTCGTGGGCACGCTTGCTGGCGGGATGCAGGCGCTTCATTTGACGGGCGGCGTCCATTACCGCCTCGATGCGATCGGCGCCCTCGTAGTTGACGCAGCCGCGGCATACCGCCTCCGAGAAGTCGCTGATCATGGCCCAGGGCATGCGGGGCAGGTCGCACAGATAGCAGTGCTGGCGCTTCGTTTGCAGCGACATGGCTGGAATAACTGTTTCTTTTCCGCTTGTTTCGTTTCCTCGCCTTCTTTGTTTTTATGTTTTCATCGTGTGCTTTTTCTCTTCCTTATATTGATTTTTGCACACGCACACACACGCACACGGGCGCACGCATTTTCTGCTGCCACCCGAAAAAACAAAAAAAATGTTTAGCTATTGCGCTGCGCTGTCCACACACATACACACGCGCACGCTCACACACGTCGCTGCTGGTGCTGCTGCTGCTGCTACTGCTCGTCGTCGCTCTTGCATGCGGTGGAGCAGGAGAGAGAGAGTCGGTGAGAGTGAGAGAGCGAGACACGTACACGACGCCAACAACGTGGAGGAACGAACAGCAACACAAAAAAACGAAGAATGAGGCGACGCACCGAATAGCTGAAAAGTCAACTGGCGATTCACCATTAATTTTTCCCGATTCCTGCTAATTAACCGCGACACAATGCCTTTTGCTGCAAATTTTTTAATAAAAAATTTTTTTTTTGTTTTCCCGGCGGAGCGGCACGGAGTGACGTTAAATTTTGTAAAAAAAATTTTTCCCGAATGTGTGCTTGCACTCGTATTTATAGGTTTCCTCCAGAGCCGAATCGAAACGAACACTGCCGAATGGCTCTCCCAAAACCCGAGAGAAGGAGAGTGGAGCGATGCGCTCTCTCTCTCTCTCTCTCAGCTCTTCACTAAGCAAACTGCGTAACGAAAACGTAACCATTTTCGACGTAACAGAAGCAAAACGTACGAGTTGTTGACGTAAGGACGTATATGCATGTGCACTGCTTGACGTATTGCAGAATGGTGGGTTTTTAGCGTGTGTACTGCTTGAATAGTTGCAAAGAATAAGCAGTGCAAGAGCGCAGACTTGAACCGATGTTGTAAGAATAGGTTGAACTGATCCATGTTCTCCACCCGTTTCGTAACGCTAATATAATATTATCATGATACGGCGTTGCCATTCACCATTCTTAGTGGTTGGCAACGCGGGCTAGTCGTCAGCTGTTTAGTCCCAGGGAGATTATTTCCCCAATTTTCGCCCACTAGTGACGAAAGCCGCCCTCGTCCCCCATCCACCAGTTGTTTCAGGACACGCGTATAAATGTATACCATGTAAACTTCGTGTCCTGCGATGGATACACACGCCTTTGATATGTATGTATGTCTGTCTGTCTGTCTGTCTGTATGTATTTATGTAGGTGGACCTTGAATACGTCGTTGCATGTGCTATCTCCGTCTCGCTCCCTCCAGCTCCTTGGCGAACCATGGTCTGGGACAAATTCCAAATTCCACGACGGATATACACATGGTTGTGTGAGGGTGTGTGTGTGTGTGTGCATGTACAACCTGTCGGGGCCTGGACTTCGTTTGTATGCGCTGCAAAAAGCTTCCTGGAAAAAGGCAAATGCGGAAAAGGAGCAACTACGCATATACGAACAGGTAACGGGGTCTCGGGAAGGCGCCACTTCCCCTTTCCAGACCCACAGTCATGGCCGTGTGCTTAAGCCCACGCTGCACGCGCTGCGCTCCGCCTAAAGAATCCGCTGCCAATTGAATCCTCGACCAAAAATAGAATAAGCTGATTAAGTACATTGTGTGCCTTTCGCCTAATGAGTAGAAAATCTAATTTTGGATAATAATCCGATTTATTTATTTAAATGCGCTCAAGTTCAACTTAAAAGTGAAATAATTGTGGAAATATAAAAGGCGGTGTGTATCCATAAAGCAGCAAGGAATTAGAAATCTGCGTTAGAAATCCTATTAGGATCACCACCAAAAAAAATTATGAAAAAGAAAAGCAAAATTACATTTTCGTAGTAAGCGCATTTTTATTTAACAAAATATACATCATATTTAATTAAAGAATACCCTCTGTGCTATTTTTGTTTATAAATAATAAATACTTCTTAGTTGTTAGCCCAAAAATGCCTTTGCTGTACTTGAGCTTTAGTAATTATTTAAATATCGCGCAAAGAGTGCAGTGTGGCCGCCTGCTTTTTCGTCTATTAAGCTAAATATTCCCTAAAAATTGGCAAAATGGTCACACTTAAACTGTTCAAGACAATGGAGTTGCCAGACTGTGTGAAGGAAATCAAGTTTTTCCTACATTTAAGGCGCCTTCCGTCATTTTCCAAAGATAATAGCAATTAAACTCGGACAGCAGTCCCTGGGGGCATAAAGGAAATACAATTTTATTACTAAAGCCCCCTGAAGAAAGCTTTATCGACGCCTAACTAGCTTTGCCACATTTTTCACCACGATAGCTATTGATGTACTGATCTATCGATATATTTATCACATCCCTACCGCGGTCACACTTGTTAACAGCTATTTTTAAGTGTGACTCGACGTAAATTTTACCTTTAACGATTCTTACGTATTGATTGTGAGCCAGTTTTTACTTCTAAATGGAAATTCGCCACCCAATACACATACCGATTCGGAATTCGACACCTTTTTAACATACCGATTCGGAATTCAACACCGTCTTAACATTCCGATTAATGTTTGATGTTCGATCGATGTTCCATGTTCCATGCTCGATGTTCGATGTTCGATGCTCGGATCAGTGGTGCCAACAGTCGGTCGTAATTTATAGCAGTTCAGGCCGAAGAAAATAGCCAAAACGAGACAGATATCTTATTAAAAAGGAAATAGTTAGCAAAAAACCTCCACGGTTTTCTAAAAATAATTTTTGAGCTTAATGTTATCCATCTATAAATTCTTTTCGATTACTGAATTTTTGGTTGAATTTTGGCTCCAGCAAAATTAATTGGTTTCCAGTTATAGGTTATATTACAATAGCCAGAGTTGGCCAGAAAATATCGAAGCTGACAGCACTGGCTCGGATTTTGTGGGTCCGAGGTGAATGCGCGCGCAAGTTCAAAAAATGTCAGTTCAAAAAAAATTTCAACGGAAGCGGTTGTGCCGCGGCTGTCGCGTCCCAAGGAAAATAATTTGCCGCGCCGCTCCGCCGATTTGATACCGAGAGCCGAAAAAGAAACATCTCTCCGATTCGAGCGCTTCATTTCAGTGTTGTTGTTGTTTTTTTTTTTCGGTGCGGAGTGGGAGTGTGTCACAGCAGCGCGACAGGTTAATATTCTGGAGCATTGCACACAAACACACACCCAGCCCATACACACAGACACGTGTGTGATTGAATTTTTGTTGTTTTTGTTGGCGGAGTCGTGATTTTAAAATAATCACTTGAAATATATACAAAAAAACAAAAAAAAGTGGCAGGCAGGCGGTGCGTAAATTAAAGTTTCTGGTTTCGCGACTCCAATATGTGCCGGCCTTCGAACGCTAAATAAAAAGTACAAAGAAATAAAACTGAAATGCCACTCAGCTGTTACGAATAGGGCTAAAATAAAAAGTGCAAAAGAACCGCAAAAGCAGACAGGCCGAAAATAAGAAGAAACGGAGAACGGAGACACAGCTTGGGAGCAAGAGACAGAGAGAGAGAGAGCGCGAAGATGGAGAATAAAACACGGATTCGTGCGTGGAAACAAAGAGCGGAATCGGAATTGGAATCGTAAAATCGTAAAAAACACAAAACAAAAAAACAAATCACTCAAAACAACCGACCAAAAGCCGAAAAAAAAAGAAGAAAAACAACCTGCTCTTGGAAACGGAATCGCGATTTGAAACTCGACGAAGTCTACGGCGTTATTTTTTTGATTTTTTTTCTTCTCATCTTTAATCTTGTGTGTGTGTTTTACAAATAAAATGAAGTAAGGCCTAATAGCCATAAGGCAAGTGCAATAAAAACAAAAAAAAACAATAACAACAACAACAGCAGCACGGCAAGCAAAATCAATATTCAAATTAAGCAGCAGCAGCAGCAGCAACAACAACAACAACAAACTCAACGAGTCGATAAGCTAAACGATAAGTGAGCCACTGAGAGGAGAAAGGGGACAACACCGCATTGAGAGCGAGCTACCCCAAAGAAGAGAGAGAGAGAGAGCCAAAGCTGAGAGAGCAAAACAGAACAGCATCCACCTCCCCCCTAGAGCCCAGCATCACCCGCCCCCATCCAACACCACCACCAGAATGGGACGACGAACTTATCTGAGTCGAGCCTCCGCGATTTCATACCCCAGCAGAATCGAAGGATGGCTAGATGTATGCGGTGAGTCCTGAACCATTAATCTGGGCATTACAAAAACATTACTTCAAGTCTACAAATTAAGTAGAAAAATCAAGTTACCAATATGATATCAGCGGTATAATTATAGGTTTGATATTAAATAGGGGTTTGCAAGAGTAAATAAAGTAATAAAAAGTTAATTTTAAAGATATTATCATTATGTGAAGGATCATAGTTAGTTGGCCATTTTTTAGAATCTTAGAAAGAGTTAATAGTCTAAGGTTAGCTAAAAACCATAAATAGTGTCTGAAAATGGTTAATATCTGCATTATAGACTCTAATATGCGTTAAAAATGGAAATATAACAAGTAAAGAACATAAGTAATACCTTTTCAAGGGAGTACCATCATTATAAAGAAATCTGCGCTCTCGGTGGCATCTTAAAGACCAAGTAATACGGCTTACAAGATGATAATATCAGTTTTCAAGGCAATATTGATAAGAATATAACTATAAATAAGAAATATAACTAAAAATGTAAATAAAGAAAGCTTTAAATAAAATGTACTTTCCAAAATGGTTAAGCAAAAAATAACGTATATAAACTTTAAAAGAGCTTCTTTAAAATGAGGATACTTATATAGGTAAATATTTTATAATATGAACTTTACCTAACTAAAAAATAGTATTTGATAAATATCTCATATAGGATTACCATTATCATACAAGTTATCATCTTCCAAAGCCTTAAATAGATCCCCAAATAAGGGATAGCTTATAAAGGTGATTTAACTTTACTAATATCTATGATAATGTCAATGAAATTCCTTAAAAACTCTTTGTAAACCAAAATCCACTACAACAGACCTAACAGACCTAATAAAACGTTTTAACTTGATCGTTAACAAATAATATAAAATATTTATTTTGTCTCAAAATAATATTAACAACTTAATACTTCAGTCAATTTAATGCAAAGTATTTCCAGTTTAAAGAATAATTAAAAAAGAATGAAAGGAGTAAGAGTATCAAAATTTAAGTTCAATGCAAAAAAAACCAACCAAAAGTCATTTTATTTGCCCGATTTCATATCAAAAGCAAACAGACAAACAATAATCTGATAACTATTTTTTTTAATTGGGCTTTAAAGTACAAAGAGATGATAAAGTCAATGAGAGATCGTGTTGTTAGATACACTGCGTCGTGGTACCCACGTTTTATTGGCCAAGACAAAGACAAAGACATTGTATAATTACCTGTAACAATTAACTATGTTGCAGGTTACTAAGGTAACCATTTGCCACTAAAGCGTGATTATTAATTGAAATTTATTTCTTACAACAAAATAAATCAGCATAAAGGTAATGAGGCACTCGGATCGTTTTAGAGTTGGCCTTAAATCTGCCACCTTTTTAAGACTCCATAAAAATGCTGAACGAACGAGGAGTCGCCATAAGTCGAGGGTTTTAATGTTGACAGTTAAGGTTGTGCTATATGGAGTTCCTCTGTGGATTTTCACAGAGGGAAAAATCAAGGGGGGAAGGGGGGAAAACTCCCAGCTAATGCGGATGTGGATGCGGTTGGCGGATGCGCCTTGTGGGATGGGATATGGGCTCTCGCTTAAGTATCTTCGTGTCACCTGTGCAAATTCCTTGGCCTGGGAAAGAAATGCCTTTCCACATTTTTCTGGCACTGCCACTCTGTTTTCCGTTATCTCTCTCTCTGGCCTCTTACCTGTCGTTGTTTTCTGTTTCACTCACACACAGAGGGGTTGGTAAAAGGTATAGGCAAATACCACTAGATATACTCTGGGCAAATAGACAATAAAAGTCCCCTAAATGCAGGGTCGCTAGAGCGGCGCAGGCGACCAAAGTGGCACAGGTGGTGGTCGACAGGTAGCTAAAAAGGGTCTTTTCCTAATTACCAAAAAAATCTGTAAACATTATTTAGGGAATATTACAGCCAATAAAAGTGAAGTCTAAATAAATGTAAACGTGTTTGCAGAAAACAATTTAATCATAAATTAAGGAACTTGAAGTATTTTTAACTGAGCTTTTTGGGTAGTTTTTTAATTTATATCTAGAAGTTGTTTGAAAGATCCTAAAACAGGCTAAGAGTACAAGTAGAACCCTTCCATTACATTATCTTGTATTTGTCAAAGCTTAAAATACCTTTAAAATTGTTTAGCATATCTTAAAACTTATTTTTGTTAAATTAAACTTAGTCTGGCCTTATTTATTAAACGTAAATCGTACTTTTAGCTCTTAATACAATTTTATTGCCTTTTAAATCGAAAGAAAGGAGGGTTTTCTTTATTATTTTTTCGAAATAAACTTTAGATTTTCTACTTTCTTATTTAAAAAAAAAAAATGGAAAATATTATTACCTCCCAAGGGTTATTGGTTTCCTCTGCTGCTTTTTTTTGTCGCCTGTGGCCCATATTCACATGAGTGTGTATATGGATTAGCATTGAGCTCTGAAGGGGGCACGTACGTTAAAAACAAAACAAAAAAATTGGTAATAGCTCACACACACACGATTGCGATATATAAAAAAAAATAAAATAAAGGCTACCTTCGCCTTGAAGGCAACTTCTCTTATTGCCGTTTTTTTTTTTGATTTCGTTGGTGTTTGCCTCATTTGCTTCAGGTTTTTTGTTTTTTTTTTCTTCGCTTCTGCTTACCTTTCTGTTACGGTTATTTGCCCGCAGCGGAAGGAAGGTGTGTGTTTATTTCCAGGTGAACACAACGGTGTGTGTGTGTGTGTGTCAAGGTCATTGATGGCATTCGCATTCTCTAAAGGCAACCTTTTGCCTCGCCTTCTCGGCTTCAATCGTCTTTGTCTCTGTCGGTGTCTTTGTGTCTGTCGTCTTCTCTTGCACTGCTTTTTAACCCACCTACAAAACTCAAATGGCAAGCAAAATCACCTAGATACGCACCACTACACATGCACAAATGCACTGAGAATAATTTTTTTAATATATATTTGTAAAGGTTCTTAGGTAGTATACTTATTTGGCTGTAAGGATTTATTTATACATAGAAAAGGGCTTTTAAAAAATAAATTTTTCAAGTTATAAATTGGTATTTAACATTTGTTGGGATAATATGTACATGGGTTCTTGGATTTAAATCAGTGGTGCCCACAGACCAGACTCGCGAGTTTTATTATATAGTTTATTTTGACTTGAGTTTTTAAGAATTCTAGCTAATATTTTAAGAGTGAAGTTAAATACAAAACAACTTTCTTGTAATACAAAAGAAATATGTTTTTTATCACAATAAATATAAATTTTACTTTGAACCTGCTCTCCTATACTTTCTCCTGTCGCGCCTACTAACACCTAACCCTAACAAGCACGTGCTTGGTGTCGCAAGGTTTGATTGTACTGATTGTAGTGCCTCAACGTCCTATGATTAAGAGATTCTTTTGTCCAGTGTATGTATAGAGGCGAGAACAAATCATACAGGTTCGATCCATATGATGTTGGTGTTCCTGTTGTTGTTGTTGTTATTATTGGTGTTGTTGTTATTATTGGTGTTGTTGGTGTTGTAGTTGGTGGTGTTGTTGGTGTTGTTGTTGGTGTTGTTGCTGGCCATGTCCGAGTGGTTGCCTTCGTGTTAGCCCGCTGGCTTGACATCATTTCTGTCATGTTTCGTGTTGTAGCTGCCTTTTTTATTTGGTCGACTGTTAGTTGCCACAGTAAATATTGGCTAAAAATATATATGGCCAATAATAGAACAGGTTGTCTATCTTAAGAAATATGAGAAATGCATTCTTATTTATGTGTCTGAAGTTGGTTAAAAAATATTCTTTAAAAGTAATTTATACACAAAATCGTAGCAAACTGAAGAGCAGTTATATTTGGATTTTATTTTCTATTGAAATTAATGAAAATATCTCTAAAGTATATAAATTTTGTCATGGCTTCTACTAAAGAAAGTGAAATATAATAATATTTGTAAGTATATTCCCTTTGGTCGTGTTAGCACTGTGGCCTCTTGAAAACCCCCCTTTAATTGGTTTCTTTTACGCTTTCGCTTTGCATGTCACTTGGCCATGTCTGGAGCCAAGCGAACTCTTCCTCTTGGCCAACTCGGTTCGGTTCGGTTCGGTTTGGTTCTTTGGGCTTTGCCGTTTAGAAATTGGTTATGAGGCCATTTGCGTACAGCAAAAAAAATATTTAAAAAAACACCAGAGTGCCTGAAAACGTTAAAAGGAGGAGAAATCGACGGGGCAGAAGGAGGTGGAGCTGGCCAAGACGATGGAGAAGAACGATAAATGGCGCGGTATGTCAGCCAGATGATGGCGTCATTAACTTGGCCGAAAGCTTGGCTTTTGTCGCTGCTGACACACTTTGTTTTTTTTTGTTTTCACACTGCACTTGTTCGATTTTTATGGGGTAAAAATTGCATCTGACAGATACATTTATGTCTCGGTTTATCGAGTGGAATTTACCAGAATATTGCAGCTTTAATATGAGAGATAATATTATAATTTTGCTCCAGATTTGTTGAAAATAACTTTGGAAAAGCCATCAAGAACTTGATATTCTTTAGAAATATTAATAATTAGCCTTTGTATTTAATTGATTTTGAGAGATATTCAAAACGATATATACTTAACCGATTAGAGTCTGAAATTGTAATTATTTTTGAGGCTTAAAGTTCATTGATCTTCGGCGGAAACTTTCGTTTGAGGAAAACCTTTCCAATTGCAATCCGTCTTGGCGATCTTGGATATAGCTTGACCCACTGCATCTGCTAGAAAGTGAAACATGGAGTGAACTGGCTGGATTACCGGGGAACAGGTACACCACAGAGACAGACAGACAGCCAGACAACCAGGGAGATGGAGGAGGGTTGGCTTACAGGTGGACAGGAAGAGATGGAAGTTACTACAATTTTCTATTTTCGAGTATCGAATGCGTTGCCGTCGTCGTTGTCGTTGGTTGTCGTTGCAAATGTTGCCCAACAACTTTCTATGAAAAAATTCACTTTTTCCTCAACACACACACACACACACACACCTCTCTAGACACCTGAGTGTGTGTGTGTGGTTTTTCGGGGGGGGGAGACCAGAAAGCCGGCTTTTTATTTATTTTCTGTTTTCGTTTGGGCTTTTAGCAAATCGAACTCAAACAGATTAACACGTTGCCGCCTGAAACAAAAGGGAAACTTTTGGTGAAAGAAAACCCGTTTTCTACCAGTATCAGTATTTAGAAAAAATAGCAACAACAACAAATACTAAAATAGAAAAAAGAAAAACACTAAAAACCAGATGGAATTCATCGCAATCTGGGTTCCCATAGGGGGGAAGCACAACAAAAAAATGCGGATTGAATCATTTTTTTTTTTTGTGTTTTTCGGGTTGCCAAAACACTTGTTTGTACTCCGCACAATACGGATCGTATCAGAAATATATATATCCGGGGCCAAACTGAGGGGAAAATGTAAACACATTTGGTTTGTATAAAAAAAAAAGAAGAAAAGTTTAACAAAAACTTTAAGGAATTCACGCCAAGTGTCGCCTCTTTTATTATTGGTGGGAAGTTTCCTCTTCAGGGACTTGGTTTATTATTTAGGTATCCAAATCCTTCAGTTATTTATTTAGAACCTATTTTCCCCCTTTTTGTAATTCGAATAAATGGGAAGCGAAGAATCAGCGAAGCTGCAGATTAAATAAAATCTCGAATGTCAATGCCTTCTCAGTTACTTGTGGATAAGAAAAACGTAAACATAATTAGGAGAATTAATCAGGAAATGTATATCGATGGAAATTCGGAATTAACAACTTGCAGTTCTTCTTTATCTTTTTATTTAAAAAGGAAATACATGTTCTTGTTGGGTTTATAATATAGAGAACCTAGTTATTTATATCAGGCTATTGATTTATAATGGTATTTCGGTCTAATTTTAGCCAGGTTCTGCCTCTATAAACAGACCAAGAAAAAATCAAATTAAAATCGGAACTTGCACTGAATCAAAGTCTGTCAGAAAGAGGGCTCCGAAAAATGAAGAGATCGCGTGTGCTCGAAATTAATACCAGACACAAAAGCAAACACTGGCAGACAGACAGACTCAAAGCCCCTTTCCTCTCCCCGAAATACCCATTGACATGTGACAGAGGCGGACCTAAGGGGGGGTTTCTACAGAGCTAAGACTTGTCGCTATTTGTATGATAAAATAATAATATTACTACTATTTGGGGTTCTTTAATAATGATTTATTAAAGAGCGAGCGATATTTGTGAGATAACTTAAAGATACTACTCATATTAAGGGTACTTTAGTTAACTAATAAAAGCTAAATAATATCTTTAAAATCTTTAAAAATTAGTCAAG
>JAEIIG010031412.1:0-14253 GCA_018904695.1 Drosophila parvula
CTTTCCGGACTGAAGCAGAACGTGATCTGGAAGTGGGAGGATCTGGAGAATACACCTGGCAACGCCCCCAATATTCTGTACAAGAAGTGGTTACCCCAAGACGACATCCTGGCCCATCCGAACACCAAACTCTTCATCACTCACGCCGGAAAGGGAGGCATCACCGAGTCCCAGTACCACGGAGTGCCAATGGTGGCTCTTCCCATTTTTGGGGACCAACCTGGAAATGCGGAGGTCATGCAAAGCGCAGGTTACGGTTTGTCTCTTGATTTGCTGACGATTACAGAGGAGAGTCTTGGAGAGGCGTTAAAAGAAGTCCTGGAAAACGAGAAGTATAGCCAGGCTGTTGGCAAATTCTCTTCGCTCTACAAAGATCGACCGCTGACCGCCAAGCAATCTGTTCTTTACTGGACGGAGTACGTCCTGCGGCATCATGGCGCTCCCCACCTGCAGAGTCCTGCGGTCCACATGAATTTAGTTCAGCTTTACAACCTAGACCTCTATGTTATACTCGTAACTATTCTGGCTGTGATAGTGTTCCTATTAAGTCTGTTTGTGAACTTCATCTGGAACAAGTTAAGGGGCCTGACAAGTAGCTATAAGAAACTGAAGAAACAATAAGTTATTATCAATATTACACCACATATAAAAGTAACTTTTTACAAATTGTACATCATGACTTAATCAATATGAAATAAAAATACTCCAAATATAAAAACAATAAAGAGTTTGTATTATAATAATGAATGAAATGAATTAATCAATATTAATTAAATGAAATATTTTATTTAGTTTATAGGCAATACTTTTAGAAATCATCATTACACTAGCGAAAATGTTTCCATGCGCGTAACCTTATCTTTCCGCAAACATATGGCTTGGAGGCATTGATAGTGCTAAAGAAATTCTTATCGGCTTCTTATCATGGCAATGACCTTCTTTTATAATATACAATTGATGACAACCTATAGTTTTGCTTTTTTTGGTGAGCTAACATATGTTCGAACATATACATAGTTCTCAAAAAACATGATCATGCACTGGCTAAATCAGTCAAGTCAGAGTCTCCGATTACGAAATAATAAGGTTCTTCAATATATTGCAATTATGTTGTCACCACATTCTATTCATTTTATTAAGTAAATAAGATGTCATACATATCTCAATTTGCATGCCCACCAAAAATCGATTTCAGTTTAAAACAAAGATCGTTTAATGACGCAAAACACAGCCCCTCGTCATACAAACTCTAAAACGAGATTACTCGTATTTATAATAGTGTTTTGTTTGTTGATAAGTGTGCCGCTTATTTAATTTTAACGCATATAATAATGACTCAGGTGGCAGACATGCGAAACGTAGCCAGACCCTTTCGTGCCGATAACGTAGGTTAGTACTTAAAAGTGTGATTGCTCCGTCACTGCGACACAGCAAAACCGATTGAATTCAATTAGAAATGTTTGAAATGGCCACTCGCTCTATATATGTATATATATTTTTGAGGAAATATAAACTCGCAGACTGGCGGCATTGAAGCTTAGTTCACATCTGCGACGTCTAGTGTATAGTTGGTAAAATGATTAAATACACAAAGATTGTGTGCCTTTTGGTCTTACTTTTGGGTACCCAGGCGTACCTATGTGATGGAGCCAACATCTTGGGCATTTTCGGCACTCACAGTCCTTCTCATGTGATCGTGCACATGGCTATTATGAAAACCCTGGCGGATCGTGGTCACAACATTACCGTGGTGTCGCAAATGATGCCCAAGTTGGCGGTCCACGATAATATAACCGTGGTTCTGGCGCCGTGTTCGCCGGAACGAGAAAGGATGCTTAAGGAATATATGGCAGAGGCGTCCAATGAGAAGCCCTCTTTCTGGAAGACCATGACCAAGACTGTTATTCAGTCGGAAATTCATCTGGCAGGCCAATATGAATTTATGGTGCACCCGAATTTCAAGGAAATCTACGAGAATCCGCAGACAAAGTTCGATTTGGTATACCTGGGCTATATGGCCAATGACTTTCAGCTGGGAATCGCCGCCAAACTTCGCTGTCCAGTTATTCTAACTTGGGTGGGAATACCCTTGCCTTTTATAGACTCTGTGGTGGGCAATGTCAATGATCCATCCTACGTTCCCAGCGTAAATGTGGCCCTTGAACAAGGGCAAAAGACAATGGGATTCGGCCTGAGATTGGGCAACCTTTTAAAGGATTCATTCCTCAGCACTATCAACATATTATTGAACTTCAAGATGAACCAGTTTTATGAGTAAGTAAATCAAATAATATTATTAATACACATTATAACTTTACACTTTTTAACTACTGTTTAGGCGAGCCTTTGGCAATGAGTCGGACCCGGAGTTTCCCACTTACCACGAGATGAAGCGTCGCGTGTCCTTGCTGTTCTACAATTATCATGCCCCCAGCGAGGGACCCATCAGACCAACCGTTCCGCAATCTATTGAAATCGGTGGAATCCAGGTGAAGGAGAAGCCACATCCATTGCCCAAGCAACTGTCCGAGTTTCTTGATAACGCAAAAGATGGAGCAATCTTCTTTAGCTTGGGCACCAATATTGACACCAATACATTACGGCCCGAAATCGTGGCTACCCTGTACAAGGTGTTCTCTAAGTTGCCCCAAAGAGTTGTGTGGAAGTGGGAGAATCTGGACAACAAGCCGGGAAATGCCTCCAATATATACTTCAGTAACTGGCTGCCACAGGACGATATACTGGCCCACCCGAAGACGAGACTGTTCGTAACCCATGCTGGCAAGGGTGGCGTGGCGGAGGCACAGTACCATGGGGTTCCCATGGTAGCGATACCAGTCTATGGGGATCAACAGGGCAATGCGGAGATAATGACCAGATCTGGATTCGGTCGCTGGGTGGATATACTTACAGTAACGCCCGAGGAGCTGGAAGAGAGCATACTCGATGTGTTGAACAATCCTTCGTATCGAGAGGCCATCGGGAAATTCTCATCCCTTTACAAGGATCGTCCATTGACGGCCCGCGAGTCCGTGATCTACTGGACCGAGTATGTCCTGCGACACCAGGGAGCCTATCACCTGCAGAGTCCCCTCATCCACATGGATTTTGTGGCTCGCAATAATATCGATGTTTACGGAGCAGTTTTGATCGTTTTACTGATTTCCTGCCTGCTACTCCTCGTCATATTCCGTTGGCTATTTCGCAAGGTATTTGGAGTTGTGTATGGCACGAAAACAACTCATAGTAAACTTAAAAATAATTAACCATTGAGCCTTCTAATCAATGCGTATACGTAACATGAATGTGTATACGTAATATGTTGTGAAATAAGAAACAAATCGAAATTATCGCTGATAAGCTATTCTAATGTTCGATAATAAGCAGGTACAGTGATCGCCTAAGCTAGATGTGTAATTAAGAAATAATGTAATAATAATAATATAATAACTACATATATGGTCACATATATACTTGTTCTTTATAATCTGAGTGAAATGTTAATGGGTGTGTATTTTGTAACTCAAAACAAGCTACCCTATAAGGAGCTACTTGTTAAATACAAACAGATAACAAGGGGCAAGAACCGCAGAAAAAAATGAAGATAAAACTCATTGAGAGAAAGAGTGAGCTTTGAGGGAAAACATGAGTTGACACAATGCATCCATTTAAGTTGATTGCTCACAAGCCGAGAGATATATATAGGGAGCCTTAAAATTAATCGTTTGGCGTTTACACTGTGTCGCATAATCGAAAAACAGTGCGGAATACATTCATTTAATTTATTAAAAATTAATTTAAAATTGGTCGAACGTAAGATGATTAGTCCCAGACTATTTTTACGGTGAAGTTCGCTCTTAAAAAAATTAAATGCATTCATATTAAAGGTGTTAAAGAATCCTAATAATATCTGATAACCGGTAAATAATAATAAAACAATAAGTAAAGCCCTGCAGTGTATGAGTTACTGTGATGTCATGCACCTTACACAACCCGGCAATTAATGGAAGCAGCCACACTGTACGGACCTAGAACAACACAGCACTTACGCTCAACAGGTTGCTCCCAGTCTCTCCCTCTGCGATTATTTATAGAAGAGACCGCTCTCGGCTTCTCAAAATATCTTGCGATTTTCGAGAATGATTTCGGTTCGGTACGGATTCAATTCTCAGTGATTCAAGTGGCTCCGAGGCAGCGCGTGCCGAACGCGTATAGTTTTCCAAATTAGTTTTACATTATTTAAAGCTACGACAAATAGTGGCTTGTCGTCGTTTCTCTTTACGAACGAGGTATTTCGAATTTCTATAATTGATTTGTCGGAGTCATCAAGGGAGAGTGCCAATATAATGAACTAATAGTTAACCTCCAACGTGACATTGACAGTGGAAAAGGTTGCACTTTAACCTTTGCATTAGCAATTTTGAGTCTATTTTAAATGTGAAATGTGGGTGCCGGTTTTTTCCGGTTTTTACTGCGAAAATACTATTTATGAGAAGTAAACACTTCTGAAATGGAAAGAAATAAAAACAAAACTAATTCTGTGACTTGAATATTGTTTAAAAATGCCTTGTTTTAAGTGCCATAATTACTTTGTTATATATTGTAAAACTCAAGACAAAATTGCTACAGGTTATCCCTTTAAACATAAGTGACCTGTTTTCAATATTTATTGATTTGAAAATTACAATTAAAGCTAAAACACTCTAAAGGAAACCTAACAACAGTTATCAGTAACTGATTATAGAAAACCCAACGTGTACCCCTTCCACTTGCCCAAGTTATAATCCCACATTTAACTAGGTTAGTTATCAAAAAAAAAAAAAAATGTTTAGGCAGCGTGTTCTCTGTTTACTAGCCCACAACCAAACCTCCAAACAATGACTGTAACCAGACAGAAACATACACGAAATTCATGCAGCTCTTCATTGGAAATATATGTATTTTGCAGATTAAGGGAATCTTATCAGTCTGTTATCACCTCCGCCGACTGTGTATAAGATAGGTGCCGGTCGCCGGTATCCCATTCAGTTTTCCCTTGGATTTTAACGCGAACGGTTTAAGTAATGGCGCACTCCAGGAGCACGTGGTTGGGCTGCAGTTTTGGCGGCATTTTGGTGGCCCTCTTGGCCCTACAGTCGCTGCCACAGGGCAGCGAAGGATCGAATATCCTGGGCGTCTTCACCAGTCACAGTCCATCGCACTTTATCGTGCACATGTCCATCATGAAAACACTCGCCGAGAAGGGCCACAACATAACCGTCATCTCCTCCGTGCCACCAAAAGTTACCCACAAGAGCATCAAGCACATCGTGGTTCCCATGAGTGCTGAGGAGGAGAAGATCTTGAACGACGGCATGGCTGGGATGGTGAAGGAGAAGCCTTCGATCTGGACCACCATGAAGTCGATATTCACCTCGCTGGCCCTGCTTATTGACAAGCAGGTGGACGTGCTGGAGGATCCCCGCTTCCAGGAGCTCTATCTCAACAAGGGCAACAAGTTCGACGTGGTATTCGTTGGGTTTTTCTTTAACAGCTACCAGGTAGGGCTGGGTGCTCTGTTTAACTGTCCCGTAATTATTTCCTGGTCGGGCCAACCAATGCTCATGGTCAACGAGGTGCTCGGCAACCCCGAGCTGTCCAGCGTACCCCAAATGCAGATTGCTGTCACCCACGGAAAGCCCATGAACTTCCCGCAAAGGGTCCAGAATTTCGTCAGCACTCTGGGCTTTAATGCACTGAATGTCTATCTGAACAACAAATTTCAAGGGTTCTACAAGTAAGTACATACCATTACGTTATCAGCATTCTAGATTAACCCTTATCAGGTTCAAATACCCCGAACTACTTGTGCAAAGAAAAAGTTATAAAATTACAATTACCAGTAAATGTTAAGAACGAAGGACTCAATGCATAATTTTTTTTACCTTACAGGCGCCTTTGGGGCAATGACAAATCGATGCCCACCTTCGAGGAGGCTAAAAGAAACGTCTCCCTGGCTTTCTGCAATAGTCACGGCATCAGCGAGGGTCCAGTCCGTCCGAATGTGCCAGGAATAATTGAGATTGGAGGCATCCAGGTGAAGAGCAAACCCGATCCCCTGCCGGAGGACATCAAGGAGTTCCTCGACAAGTCTAAGAATGGAGCAATTCTCTTCAGCTTGGGTTCCAATTTGAAAGGAGATCACTTTAAGCCCGAAGTGGTGAAGACTATTTTCAAGGGCTTGAGCGGCTTGAAGCAGCAGGTGATCTGGAAGTGGGACGAACCCGAGAAGACTCCCGGCAAGGCCGCGAATATTCTGTACAAGAAGTGGCTGCCCCAGGACGATATCCTGGCGCATCCCAAGATAAAGCTGTTCATCACTCATGCCGGCAAGGGTGGTGTGTCCGAGGCCCAGTACCACGGAGTGCCCATGCTGGCGCTTCCCGTCTTCGCCGATCAGCCCGGAAATGCCGATAAGCTGGTGGAGAGCGGATATGGCATCCGACTTGAGCTGAATTCCCTGGATGTCACCGAGTTCAAGGCAACCATTAAGGAGATCATTGAGAATCCAAAGTACGCCCAGAAGCTGAAGAGATTCTCGGAACTGTACCGCGATCGTCCGCTGAGTGCCCAGGAATCGGTGGTCTACTGGACGGAGTACGTCATCCGCCATCATGGAGCCGCCCACATGCAGAGTCCCCTGGTGCACATGGGATTCGTGGCCAGCAACAATCTGGACATCTACATCATCACCGCCCTGCTGCTTTACGTGATTTTCATCATCAGCAAGATCTTTTGGAAATTCGTGTGGCGCAAGCTGTTTGGCAAATCGAACAAAACTTCTAAGACGAAGAAGGTTAAGAAGCAATAGACTATTATAGATTAATATGAATTGTAGTATTTATAAACGAATTAATGATGTACCCCACGATCCGATAAATAAAATGACAATGTCTAAAAATTTACAAAATAATCGTGAAAAATTTTGTAGCTAGACCAGCTCTCCACCATTAGATTTGCAACTCTCGGACTGTATTTGCAGTGATTTAGCTCTCAGTAACTCGTTGTTTTTACCAAATCCCTTTAAGCACTATCAAATACTGATATTATTTAATGATATTAAATCTTGACCAGCAGAACACCCTCGCCGGCGATGTTAATGATACCGAAATACTCTCCAAAGAGTTGCGGAAAGTTTTTAATTCTCGGAATTCGTATTTATTATGTATTCGACTTTCTAAGATATTTTCTATATTCTATTTATAATTTTCATTTGGAAATTAAAATAAAATAGGCTCAACAGAAAATACATTTGCCTTTATTTGTCTTTATTCACCACAACAAATGGTGTGTGTCTTGGCTAATAAGTCTCATTGGCTAATTAAGCATTATCTTATCAATGGTTTTAATTGGTTGTTTGACTATAAACTGGTAGCTTAATTAGCCTTATTCCGATTGTATAATGCCAAGCTTTCCAACGAAATTATCGAATTAAAATATTTAATTATAATAGATAATTTAATTTAATTAATAATTAATAATAATAAATTAATAATTTAATTCTTTTTCCAATGGAAGTTAGTTAAGAAAGCTTGCTTGTGAAATACCCGGTATAATTATGGGTGAAATTAAAAGGCACACAAATGACTAATTATGCCCAAATTTATGAAAAAATTCAATTAAAGGCAGAAGAAAGTAAAGTAAAGGCAAATGTTGCCAGGAACATGTTGAGCAACTCCCATTGGTGCTGACAACACAAATATAGTTGTTGCAGAACATTTATTTATAACATCCATGTTTATCATCAGATTTCGTGAAAATTTCCACAACACGCAATCAAAAATAAATGTATTTGAGATCTATTTACTCAGAAAGCGAGATCTTTATCTTAGTTATACTTTTTCATGATTTTTTAGGGTTGACGTTGTTGATCTATTGGTTCCCGCGGATGGACAAAAGGTCATGGCTAAATCGATTCGACTGGTGATACATATTATAGGCTTTGAGATGCTTCATATACATACATTCTCAGCTGCCACTAAACTATTATACTCTTGTACCCTACCGGTACCGTATATAAAACAGAAAAACAGAACTAACAAAATGATTTGTATCGTAGTAACGTTTATCATAATTATAAATATAAATAAGGCTTAGAATTATAACTTCGATTTCAGTAGTAAATAATATAATTCCATTATAAATTAACAAAAGAAAGGAAGCTAATTTCAAGCTTCAAAAACTTAAAATTTACAGTTTGACCAATGGTCTGGAATTATCATTACTAACTTCGGACAGAAATTATGATACCCTCTGCAAGGGTATTAAGTATACCTTACAACTTGTCCGCCTTGACCAAGCCCAACAATCACGATTAATTATAAATCTATAAAAATCAATAAAAATATTTACGTGTATCCGGTCAAATCTAAATTAAACTGTGCTACAGAATAAAGTTTTTAGAAGCTACATTCAAAAGTCCAAGATAAGGTTAGAGTGATTAATATCAAGATTTTAAACAGCATTACAAATCTTTTTTAAACGACTTTATTTAACTGAAAATTAAAAAAAAAAAATTCTGAAATAAATATGTTTGAACTTGTATTATTTTGTTTTATTTATTTATCACTTATTAGAAATACAAAACTAATGTAGCACAGTGTTATCAATGAAATGCCATCGGTAATCTCCAGCACATCCCAGAACCTAGCCTCCACTCATACAACACTTTAAAAATTCGTACAATCTTTAATGGAAATTCAGATTACACGGCCGACTAACTCTCTTATCGCTCCGCCACGGAAATATAAGATAGGTGCCGTCTGACGCTGCCCCAATCAGTTTTCCCTTGAACGTGAATGCGAACAGTGCCAATTATAATGCAGAGTCGGAGCAGTTGGTTTGGCTGCAGTTTCGGGGGCCTTTTGGTGGCCCTCTTGGCCCTGCAATCGATGCCCCAGGGCAGCGAAGGATCCAACATCTTGGGCGTCTTCACCAGTCACAGTACCTCGCACTTCATCGTACACATGTCCATTATGAAGACGCTGGCCGAGAAGGGTCACAATGTGACCGTCCTCTCTGTGGTGCCACCCAAAGTAACGCACAAGAGCATCAAGCACATTGTTGTCCCCGTCAGTGCCGAAGAGGAGAAGCTCCTCCATGCCGGCTTGTCCGATATGGTAAAGGAGAAGCCTTCGATTTGGACCGCCATGAAGTCTGTCTTCGGTTCTCTGGTTAAGCTCATCGAGAAGCAAGCGGATGTGCTGGAGAATCCGCTCTTCCAGGAGCTCTACCTTAACAAGGACAACAAGTTCGACGTCGTATTTGTCGGCTTTTTCTTCAACAGCTACCAGGTAGGGCTGGGTGCCCGGTTTAATTGCCCAGTAATTGTTTCCTGGATGGGCCCACCCATACTCGTGGTCAACGAGGTGCTGGGCAACCCCGAGCTGTCCAGCGTACCTCAAATGCAGATTGCCGTGGCCCCAGGACAATCCATGAGCTTCCAGCAGAGAGTTCAGAACTTCGTCACAACCCTGGGCTTCAATGCTCTAAATGTTTACCTGAACCACAAATACAATAAATTCTACGAGTATGTACAACAATTGAAAATCAAATATTATTATCAGCTCCCTTGATTAATCATTATCATATACGTGCTCCTACGTATGCTACTTAAACCTGTAGAATTATCGCAGCGCCTTTAGGGCAATTTACTACCGATACCTATAGCAATTCCTCTTCCTTTTACAGTCGCCTTTGGGGCAATGACAAATCGATGCCCACCTTCGAGGAGGCTAAGAGAAACGTCTCGCTCGCTTTCTGTAATGGCCACGGCATCAGCGAGGGTCCAGTCCGTCCGAATGTGCCGGGAATAATCGAGATTGGAGGCATCCAGGTGAAGAGCAAACCCGATCCCCTGCCAGAGGACATCAAGGAGTTCCTTGATAAGGGCAAAAACGGAGCTATCCTCTTCAGTCTTGGCTCAAACTTGAAGGGCGAACACTTAAAGCCCGAAGTGGTGGAGAATATTTACAAGGGCTTGAGCGGCCTGAAGCAGAAGGTGATCTGGAAATGGGACGACCTCGAGAATATCCCCGGCAAGGCTGCGAATATTCTGTACAAGAAGTGGCTGCCCCAGGACGATATCCTGGCGCACCCCAAAATAAAGTTGTTCATCACCCATGCCGGCAAAGGTGGAGTGGCCGAAGCTCAGTACCATGGAGTGCCTATGTTGGCGCTTCCCGCCTTCGCCGATCAACCGGGAAATGCCGATAAACTGGCGAAGAATGGCTATGGCCTCCGACTGGAACTAACTACTCTGGAGGTCAACGAATTTACTTCTGCTATCAAGGAGATCATTGAGAATCCAAAGTACGCCCAGAAGCTGAAGAGCTTCTCGCAACTGTACCGCGATCGTCCGTTGAGTGCCCAGGAATCGGTCGTCTACTGGACGGAGTACGTCATCCGCCATCACGGAGCTGCCCACATGCAAAGTCCCCTGGTGCACATGGGCTTCGTGGCTAGCAACAATCTAGACATCTACATCATCGCCGCCCTGCTGCTTTACGTGATTTTCATCATCAGCAAGATCTTTTGGAAATTCGTGTGGCGCAAGTTGTTCGGCAAATCGAACAAAACTTCTCAAAAGAAGGTGAAGAAACAGTAGATACTTATAGAATATATTTTTTTATCGTTGAACCCTTCATAAACAGAGAGAAAAGAACTCCACATATCAAAAGATAGTGTATGAAAATACATATAACTTCCATATATTTTTCTATATTGAGCTCTTTGCCTTGTCATTCTTTTAGTCATATCGCCAAATGTTAATATTTAGCGCGACGGAGTTCCTGGAATACAGCTGACATGTCTTTAATTCATAGTTGAGCCTCTTAATCTATGCGTATACGTAATATGAGTCAATGAAATTATTGCAACTAAGGAAAGTAAAATAAATTATAAATTTATGTAAAGTCATTTAGTTTGCGCCATCTCCACATTTAGATAAAATAATCTTTTACATATGAAGTCTATTATATTTAAGAAGCAGTTAAAAAACAGTTTAAATAATAAAGATAAAAATATTAAAGAAAAAATTAATATAAAAATGAAAATTCACCACCCTTGGCTTACTTTACCACAAACCACAGGTGTGTGTATTGGCTAAACATAGTATTTAGCTTGTGACTCTAACCACAAGATGTCGCTAATGTGATGTAGAAGAATTGACGCTGAATTTTAAAAATAAAAATTAAATTAGTAACTTATCTAGCTTGGTACGACATTTATTTATTATTTAGAGACATATCTGATTACTTTACAGCAGACACACATAAAGCTAACCTAGACTGGACCACCTTTTCTAGGGGGCATCGACAGCCTTTGACAAGGACTGCTTCTCTTCCACCTCCCCCGACACAAGGGTGCCGCCCGTCGAAATATCCTGCACCAGGCGACATGTTTCGCTCTCTAGTTCCTCGGGATCCTGCACGATGTCCCGGACACTGTAGACCTCCTGCGGCAAGTTGGGAAGCTTCCTAGCGGTGCCAAACTCGCCCACCCCCAGTTCGGCATGGATGGTGTCCATCAGATTGGCCAGCAGCAGACTCTCGTTATGGCTGAAGGCGTCGCTCTCGTTGCTGCCTTTGAGGATGCAGTTCCTCACCTCCTCGGCCTCGTAGCACATGCCCAACCGATTGTGGTAATGGGTGTCTGGCACCCGCTTGGCGCCCGGCAGCGGGAACTCATAGTCCACCTCCTCGGTGATCAGGCGCGTGGGACACCAGTAGTTGCTCATCTAAAGGGTGTGAAATGCATTGATACATATTAATTTTAAATAATAATTTAAATAATATTACTCACCTTGATGCTTCCCTCCTTGCCCTGAACGACGGCCAGGTTGCTCAGCCTCTTCTCCGAGCTGACTTCGATATATGCCCGCTTGCCGCGACTGAAACACATCTCGATATTGGCTTCCACATCCACATTCTCCGAATTAACCCGCCCGCTAATCTTAAGGCAGCTTGGTACCTCGCGGAATACCCAAAGAGCCAACTGCAATCCGTAGACACCAAAGTCGCTGGTGACTCCGCCATAAAGGGCCAGCCGGCTGCAGGAATCAAATCGGTAGATAGAACTCCTCGATCACCTCACCCACTTCGCTTACTCACCTGTGGGAAACTGGCAGCCCCAGGGTGCAGTGGACGTGCTGTAGGTCACCGAGGCGATTTCGCAAAATCTGGTGCCGCATATAATGGTAGGCGGGCACGCATCTCGGCCACATTCCCTCCATTAGAAAGAGGCGTCGCGCATTGGCCTTGTCCAGCAGCCTGGTCACCTGGGCCTCCGTCATGCAGAGCGGCTTCTCGCAGAGAACATGCTTGTCGTGGTTCAGCATCAGGTGGCACAGTTCCGAGTGCTGGGGGTTCAGCGGCGAGATGTAGACAACGTCTAAGCTTCAACAATTTGATTAGTAAGTTGGTAAGCAAAATCAAGAGATTTGTTTTGGCATTTTACAAATTTAAACACTAACTAAAATCCTTAAAAAATTACGCATACGCCATGTGAGCCCTGAAATCAATTTAATTTCCCGGCCACTCACCAACATCCTGACACTTGGCCAAATCCTCAAAGCTGGTGTACACGTTCTTCACATGGTGACGGTCGGCGAAGGCCAGGGCGTGCGACTGGTAGGCGGCCACGCAGGACACAATGGTGTGGTGATGCGGTGGCAGGACACTCAATGCTGCCGCAAAGTCATCCGCCATCAGACTGACAGGTGCAATGCCCCAGCGCAGTTTCGGTCCCTTCATACCCGTCCACTGTCCCGCATCGTGCCCGGCGTCCGCATCCGCATCCGCATCTGCCAAGTTTCCTGAAGCTGCGCCACGCTCGGCAAAGCGATTGATGTGCAGCTCTCGGGTGCGGGGTAGCCACAGGCTGTTGTCGCCTCTGTCACTGCCCATGACACTGCTCCGACGGACAACAGGTCTGCCCAATGAGCGTGTGGCACGTCCGGTTGGCAGGCGATCTGCGGGGAGGTGCAGGGCATGAATTACTCATCTCATAGAAAAAAAAACTACATAGTTTAACAAAATATCGATGTGAGTTGTATAAATTTTAATTTGTTTAGATTGGTGTTATTGTATTTTTAGGTTGCATTTATATATTTTTAGTAGCAACCTTTTTTAAAGTGTACAACCGCCAGCGATGATCATCGGTGGCAACTTTGTCGCGTAAAACGCATTTCATTCATACAATCGATCGGTTTTCCACGAACTGGCGAAATTGCGGGTGTTGGTTTTGGTTTGGGGCAGCCCCCCGGCAGCCGGGTAGCCGGGCAGCCCGCTTTAATCGATAACCGGTCTGGCCTCTAGACTCCGGGCCATCCGTGGACCATCTACGTCGAAACCGAGACGGCGGGCGCATTATGTGGCGCTGTTTAGTGCGTCAGTTCCTCCATAATTAGTCATATTTGTTTAGCATCACAACTTGTGAATGACTCGCTGCCATTCGGCGGGGCTCAGAGTCAGGTTTTAGCCGCTCTTTTTGCCGATGGCTGCTGCTGCCAGTGTTGTTATGTGTGAGCTGGCGATGGCCTGGTCCTGGCCAAGTTGACCATGTTGGGAACTGCCTGGGCCGCGCACTTTGCGCTTCGTTCTGTCCGCATTCGAATTTCACTTTCTTTTTTAGAAACTAAGCATGGGGACTGTTTGTGTATTTATCACCGTGACACCCGATGATTGGGTAGCTTCACTTTGACAAGGAGCCATGAGAATGGACTTTAATATTCATTTTAAGCAGAAAAAAGATCTTAGATGTAAATAAAAAGCGATTTAAAAATTAAAACAGCAAGACCTTGATGCTCCAAGAAAACCTCTCTTTATATCAGAAATGATTATTAGAATTCCAAAATTATTACTTATTATGACCAAGTATAAAGTACGACTTTAGCTTTGAAAAATATGTATTTATTCAAAAGTATTATTTTTCTATATCAATTAACTTTTATTTTTAACGCATTGCGTATTTCAGGGAAATTGTGGTAAACATTTAAGAGGATACATTGGATAACTGTGAAGAAGAGCCCTATTATGATCGACAAAAATTTGGCTCTCAATAATATATCATAATATATAGCATTTAATATTGATTTTATCGAAAAACAAAGTCCCTAATTATTTATTTCCTGATTATATTGGTTGGATTTATCAAAAAGAATAAGATTTACCGCACATATATCGCAACGTTAAAATAAAGTATTTATACAGTATT
>JAEIIG010031415.1:0-49077 GCA_018904695.1 Drosophila parvula
TGGGGGGTGGTGGGGGGGAAAGTTTTCCATGGAAAATGCCTTCAAATGCTCATTTGAATCTGGCAAGTAATTTTGCTTGCGGTCTGCGCGATTTCGGCGCTGTTTTAAACGCGCCGCGCCAGCAATTGACTTTGAATAAGTTGGCGCTGCATTGAAACGATGCCAATTTCCTTGGCTAACTGTGGCTGGCTCTGGGATTGCCTGTGACAGTGGCTCACATCGTTTCGAAGGGGGGTGGGGTGTAGGTGGTGGAATGATGGCTAAAGTTTTTTAGCCCACCACCAGCAGCAGCAGAAAGAGGGGCGTGTCGTTCCACAGTGGAACTTGCCAGAATGAATTGAATTTGGGACAACTTGGTTTCTTATGCCATCATATATAATATATATTATATATAAATTATGGAAGTTATTTAACAGTTGCAAGTTAAGATTATAAAGATATTATTTTAATAAGTTGGGGAGTAGTTGTGTTATATATGATTGATTATTTATGTGTTTATATATCCACTCTTTGGAGCCTTCAATTTCAGCCTCTTTCAATGAAATATATAAACTTCTCTTGAATTATTCGAAAATAACAAATCGGATAGAAAGTATTTTGAATATATTTCTTGGTATTTTGATTTGTTATCCCCTCTCTACAAGCAACCATAAAAGAGTTCCCAAAGTTGTCAAATAAAAATATAAACAAGATATCTTTGAATATCGAAATAAAAATAATTATATATTTACCAAGGGAATATACAACACAATATTGAAAGGATTAAGGTGCTTTTAAAAATAGAGAAAGCTTCCAGCAGGAAAAACTTGAGCAAATATTTTCGCTTCAATACAAAGGCAAAGGCACTTTATAATATCAAGATGAGTAACGTACATTCTCGCCCAACGTTGAGAGAGTAAACATCAAAAATGTAAGAACATTACATGTGTGTGAGTATAGATCTAGAATGCCTGAGAATACGTGTGCACACACGTGTAATATAGATAGCTCTCTCTCTCTCTCTCTCTCTCTCTCTCTTTGGCTTTTGAAGAGAGCCAGCTGTAGAGTTCAATAAAGTCGTCTAGCGTTACTATCTTGAAGCCTATATTGTCTTTGGTTTACTTGTTGCGGAACGGGACTTTGCTAGGGAAACTTGACTGTAAATTGTTATTCCGTAATTCGTTTGATTCCTTTTTTGCTTACGCAGCTTATCATGCATTCCACGGGATACATTGTGTCCTTGGCCACTTGTTGTCATTCCTCCTCCTTCCTCCCCCCCTTGGTAGGCAGGCAGGCTGGCAGGCAGAGCTCCTCCGCCGCCCAATGCCAAAACCCTTAGTCAGTCAGGCAGGCAACCGGGCTGGCCAACCCGGCAACCCAGCCCTCCGCTTGATCCTCTTGACTTTTGAGCCGGGCCAGAGAAACTTTCTTTAATTTTAATCAAAAAACTTTTTGTTGTTGCTGGTGCTGGTGCTGGTGCTGCCTGCCTGCCTGCCTGCCGCTTTGTGGGCGGCTGGAAAAAAGCGTTTAATTGGACAAGGGAATACACACTACAAACAATCAAGCAGCGGCAACGGGAAATGTTTATGAAGAATGAAAATGAAAACAAAGTGAATACAAGCTGACAACTAATTTAATCAAATGCAGAAAGGGGCCGGCCGAAGGAGGATATTCCTCTCGCTTCGATCACGGGTTGGGTTTGGTGGGCGGCACAGATTAACATATTTCACAAGTTTTGGCATCTCAGTGACTCAGCTCAGCTCAGATTGTTTTTTTGCGCTGAATGTAGGCAGATATACAGACATATTATATATACAATAGATAAAGAAGTAAAACAAATAATTGTATATATTGCTATCGAAGAACAAAGTCGCTCGGACCATATGTGAAGCTATAGACTGGCAGCAGCAGCCACTGCGTAAATGTATCTCGCAGATTGACAAGGCCAGACACGACCTGCAGGCGGTACTCGCATCGGTCCGGTCTCTGGTACCTGAGATAGCAACCCGCTGGAGTATAAACATCATCGTCTAATCAGGCCCAGAACTATGTACGGCTGGCTGGCTGGCTGGCTGGCTAACTCCTTTGATTCCGGTACATGGTTGGCCTGGCACATTCTAGCTGGCAGTAGGATTTGGCGTTGTGTGTGGAAAAGCATTCAACCGTTTTGGCAAAAAGCGCCCAAAGCCAACCGAAACGCACAACAAACGAACGGATGAATAAACAAACACGGCCAGCAAATGAACAAACATGACATTTATCTTGGCATAAATCACAATCGCAATCGCATAACGCAAAACGCAAAACGTAAAACGTAAAACGCAAAAACCTGCAAACCTGCAACTGACAGTGCGCCTTTTCCGCCGGACTCGACCGGGTCTAACAAACTGCCAAATGCACAGAAAGGTTGCCTAATAAACCCCCATTCCCCCTTGGACAAACCCAAAGCCCAAAAAAAAAAAGAAGAAATTAAGGGGAAAAAACAACAACAAAACGTATATTAAAAATAGCTGCAGCAGCAGCAGTGGCAGTGGCAAAAACTAGAAACAGAAACAACGTCGAAAATTGCTCAGTCAAATGAAAAACTATTTAAATGCAATTGCTGGCCGAGCGTCGATTTGTTCACTGAATATTTTGTGGATGCATTCCGAGGCGGTGGTCACTGGGAGGGAGTCCAGCGTACGGAGTGGCCCGGAGTGGCGGGCCAAGTAAACATTACGAAACCAGTTAGCAGATAGTATAATTTCCGCTATCGGCGTTCGTATCCGGCGAACGACAAGGAATGTTGGCCAAATGCAGGACACTCCGGACTTTGGTTTCATGCAACCAAAAGGGAGGAACAAGGGCAGGCAGGCAGGGTCGATTTCGGGATACCCTGTACTTAATCTACATGTAACCAATGAAAATAAGCCAAGAAAAGAACATTAAACAAATCTACGAATCCATAAACAAATCGTAAATACTTTTCAGAAATTCGAAATGAATATTTATTTATATATTATATATATATTAATATATTATTATTATGTGTACTCAAAAAACACTGTAGGTCTTAAAATGATTTAAAATTCGCCCAAAATGATGGTTCAAAATTGTATATCGTAAAAAACAAGCCATTTACACTTATTTTGGTACCTAAAAAAATGATCTGCATACTTTTAGACATATTTTGTAAAGGTTTTTATAACTTTAGTAATTTCTAAAGCACCCTAGTTTATCTTTTTAATATTCACTTATTTGAAATACGACGTACTCTTATTTTAAATAAGCTTTTGCTAAATAAGAAATGCCATTAAGAAGAGAGAATCTGAAGAGAGCGTGCCAGAGAGCCAGAGAGCGTGGCTCTCACGCAGAGTCACTTCGGCTAACTTCGTGCGCTGTCGGGTTCGTGGGGTCGCTGTGTGGCCAGCTCTGCCAGATCTTAAAGATAACCTCCTATTCTATGTGTAATATTGCAACTGCAGCTCAACTGTTGCCTAATACCGCTTGAATACAATATACCCGAGGACTCGGCGAGTATCCTGTATAAACATTTCCCCTGGAATAACGGCAATTGGCAAGCTTCGAATAGGAGCCATGCCATGAATAAGTAAACGAGTGCTGCGCACTGAGTGCCTGCAATTGGTGCCGTGTAATCGCTGCATCTGTTTGGGCTCCTTCGCCTCCTTCGGGTTGGTCATTCCGCCGTCCCAGTCCCAGTCCCAGTCCCAGGTCCAGCACCCTAAGCCGTAAAGCTTATTACGAGTTTTAGGTTCCAAGGACCGAACCAAACCGAACCGAACCGGACTGGACCTCAGCTCACTCTATCTCCACTCCGGTGAGTAACGGCCGCCTTTTTTTTTTTTTTTGTTCCAAGTGCATATCTGAGTATTTGTGGTGCCGCATAAATATTCGTTCAATCGGCAATCACAATTGTACATGCAACTTTTTGTTAGCCATTGTGGAGCACAAGGGGAATTACCATCTAATGGGTGCTCTGACTAGTCCCCAGTTTGAATAATTCACCACTGGGACAGGGCCTAATGGCAGGCCAGCAAATTGAACGGGGGATTCTTTCTACGCATAGGAATAGAGGTTTACCTATGTAAGTTCGCACGTATCTGAGATTTCTTGGCTTGAAAAAATACGTAAATTAAGTTCTGTAAATGAGGCCTTCGATTAAATTTAATTGGATATGATTACCTTCTTTCCTAGTTGTATTAACAATATATATAAATATTAATTGCTTTAGGACGTGGCAACAGGTTAGATTGCGACAACAAGATCTAAGATCAAAACCATACTCAGTGAGAGATTCTCTCTGCTAGCTAGAATTCTAATTTAATATTGCAATTAATTTAATATATTATATGTATAAAAAAACTAAGAAGAACGGACAAGACAGCTATCAAAATCAGTGAGTAATCAATCATCATCGACGACGGCTAGTTTTAGTTCAAGGAAGATACTTTAATGCCATTCAATTTTACTTAAATTATAGTACATAAATTTGGGTTATAAAAACAAAATAATCCTCACAAATACATGATTAAAATTGGACGCTTATATCAACAAAAATAAATCCCTAAAAATAGATGAAAGGATATTTGAAGACCATTTAAAATAGCGTTTGGTCAATGCTTTTATTTCGATTCCGTTTTTTCGCCATTTCACACAAAATGTGCGGACTTAAGTCCAAGGTGGAAATTCAAACGCCCAAGGGTATGGTGGAGGGGGTGGTTCAGGGAAAACTCTTTTAGTTTTTTATCTGCGACTGGCACCAAAACAAGAAAACAGAAAGAAAAAAAAAAATGTGGCAACGGTAGCAACGTGGAAATTAAAGGGGAGACACGAGAAAAGGAACGCAACCCGGGCCTGCTGGTAATTGACGCCCACAAAGAAAAAGGCAGAAAAACTGGGCGGTGGGCGGTGGGCGATGGGTGTTTGGGTTGCTGGATGGAAAATGCTAAAAACGCTGCTGGCAATTGGGTTGCTGCTTTGGCAAACCGTGTAAACCAACCGCATCCCAACCCATCCCATCCGAATCCCAATCCCCACTCGCATTCGCACTCGCACTCCCAATCCAAATCCGAATCCCAGCCTGCTGCTGCTGCTCCCATCAGTCGACGCAGTCAAGTGTGCAACACTTTGGGGGCATTCGCAGCATGCGCGGCAACTTTGCATCCCCGCTTGTTGCCAGCTCGTGTTTTCCCCCGCTTTTCATTACTCTGCGAGCTCTGAGTCGAGTTGAGTTGAGTCGAGTCGAGTCACTCACTCAGTCAGTTAAGTTTCCTGCCTCAGCAATTATATCATTTCCCCGATGCCAAGTGGTCCGCCCCCGCCGCGCGCAAAACCATGTTTCATTCGTGCGTGAACGAATTTAAGCTAATTTGCACATTTTTCATATTTTTTTTTATATGAATTAGTTGGGCCTCTGTTTCACAGCACTCACAAAAAATAGATAATAGAGAAATGCGGCTTTATTTGCTTAAATAAACTCTTGGAAATATGACAAGCTGCTAAGAAAATAGGATATTTACTTACCTCACTTAATTTTCATAAAAGTTGCCTGTTAAATAATAAATAAATTTAAATTTAACTAGCATTAAACTTAGAAAAAAGGGGAGGGAATTATTTGTAAGCTGCATTTGTTTTCCCCGACTGTATCTTTCACCGCCTAATTTCGCTTCCTTTGAAATGCCGCTGCTTCCAACTGAAGATCGAAAAATGTGGCATTCCGACACTGCTGCACTTACCAACTGAAGCGTGTTGCTAGATAGATTTCGATCAGGAAGCGGAAGATAGAGCAGATCTCCCACGCAGCCTGGCGGATATTCATTTAGAGGCGATTTAAGACCGATTAAACTACCATCAGTGGGCATTTTTCAGCTAATAACTTCATTCACTCGATTCACAGGTGCCTGATTAAGCTGTAATGGTGGAAAACACGCAGCAGGCAGCAGGTGGTTAGAGAGGTTAACTAAATTAACTAATTTATTAATATGCCAATAATTATAGGTGGCAACACTGAAAGGATTAAGTTGCAGCAGTGGCAACTCTCAAGGTGCAGCATTGCCAGGCCTCGATAAGAAGCAAGTAGAGGCAAGGCTTACGGGATTCGCTTCCAGGCTGAGGTGGTGGAGTTCGAAAGAACTTTAAATTTCTTCAACAAATTACATTAAGCAGTTCTTAAAGAATATTTTAAAAGAAACCCCAAAAATGTTAATTACTAGTGGCTTTATTATTGGATAAAGTGTGTGAAGTCTTTTGTTTCATTCAATATATTTGTTTAAGTTAAGTTTTTGTTTAAGTTTAAATAGTTACAAATGAATGATAAAAATCCTCACAAAACTGGTGCCTTTAAATAGTTAAAATCTTGAATTAAAGCTTAGAAAAAATATGAAATCATTCAGATGAGGCATAAGATAAGTTATAGCACTGTATCTGATAGCATATCAGGAGCAATAATAGACACACAAAGTGAAGCTCTCCTTTCTAGCAGAATAACAATTATTAACACTACCACACGTTGTATAAAAAGGACTTTTAACCCTCAAATGTGTCGCAAGGCATTACGGTAATCGGCAATTTAAAAAGATTTTTAGTTAATTTGCAGAGCATTTTATTTGGCAGGACTCATTACATTTATTTCATTAAAACGAGTCAAGTGTCCCGGAGTCGTGGGCGGGAGGGCGCGCGTGTCTGTGACTCAATGGAGCGCATGTGAATCACATTTGTGATTCACGCACGCACATGCACACGACACGACACGAAACGACACGGCACGGCACGGCATGGCACGTCACGCCCAGCTCGCTTCCTGCCGGCCCACGTGTGGTATGAGTAATGAGTTTCAAGCGCAGCGCGGCGAATCAACGAAATAAATGAGCAACTGTTTGTCCGCTCTGCCTGCACAAAAAAGGGTTGGACAAGGAAATGAAAATGGGAATGGGTTCGGCGATGCGACGAGGCGACTAAGTGGGCAGGAAAACCTTTAAATGACCTTAAATTTATCTTAAAGAAAAAGGAAGTCGTCATCCTTGTCGCATATATCGAAGCAGAAGTTTGCTGTTATAAATTATTCTTTGCTCATCATTTAATTAAAGAGAACATAGTGCCGGGATTTTTCCTATTACTGATCTCCAGATAATGCTCTAGATTTATTGCAAATGCTTTCCCTAGTAGATGATTTTTGTCAGTGCATAGTTTGGCAATATCTTAGCAGTACCTTCTGGCCACCAAAGTTCTGTGTTTTTCTGTGTCCATGGCCATGTTCAAGGGGCACACAAAGTTGGCAATGTAATTTCCTGAACATCGCCCACAAAACGACTGCAGGACTGCAGCAGTCGGGTTACAAGTGAGAACAATTGGACAAACGTAAATGAAATTTCAGTTTACGAAATCATTAAATTTGCAACGCAAATGGAAAGTGCCAAAAAGCCGATTTCCCCCTGGGCTAATAAGTTACTTAGTTCACTTGGCTCTGGCCAACTCTGGCCAACTCCTTTCAACTCATCAGCATCAGCTCACCGTGTGTCCTGGCGGCTCTGTTCCCTCTTGTTCGGTTCGTCACAATATGCACTGGAAGAGTGGGTAACTTTTTTCGAGGCCACCGGAAGTCAAAGTTCGAAAGTCACAGCGATAGATAGGAGCAGAAAGTGCGGGCTCTAAGTTAATGGCTGGCACGTTGTTTTGGGGCGGTGGGTGGCAGTCACTCACCTAAACGGGACGGGCAGGACCGGTTGAAAAGGATCCTCCTGCTGGCACCAGTTTCTTAATACACTTTTCTATTCGACGTCGCCTTTTTACATATTTAATGAAATTATTTTCAACAATTTATAATTGCCACGAGCACACGAACGGCCGGGATGCTGCTGCTGCTGCTGCTGCTGGCCAGGCCATCGTCCTGCCAGCATCCTTGGCAGCGTTTAGTTAAATGCGCCCCGGGGAGAGTTTTGCCGGCAAACAAATTATTATTATATAAAGATATACACCGAAATATGTATATTTTCTATATGTAGGTCGGCGGAATATGTAGATGTTGTATCCTTGCCTGAACCCTGGCTACAGAATGCTGCCAAAAATCCAGGTATCCTGGTATCCAGGTATCCAGGTATCCCGCATCCCCTGGCGCCAGTTACACTGCCCTTTGCCCTTCGCGATGCGATTTGCCGCTGCCCCTGAACGATAAACAATCTAACTAATAAGCCCCTGCATCTAATAAGACGGGCAGGTCCTGCTAAAGCGGCAACGGCAACGCAGACAAGGACATTCACCTCGTAACAAGGCCCTCGGATAATTTCGAGTGGGAATTTGCTAAATGAAGTATAAATATTTGGCCAAGAACTTGTGCAAATTGAGTGCGGCCTGCGGAACAGGATAGTCGAAACGAAGCTGCCATAATGGTTGATTAAGCAGGTTAAGATGGATATAAGTGAACCTGTACTACAACCTGTAGTTTGCTTTTTAAACTCAACGAGCTCATTTCCATTTGGTTAACTCCAAGGCACCTTTTTAAACTAATCATGTTTGGGAAATGAGAATAAACTGGTCTTTTATATAATACTATAATATATCTTTGCTTTAACTTAGCATTAATGCTGTAAATCTATAGGTGACTAGGTTCATATCCGGCTTGAAGGACCAAAAAGGTGTTTGCCCAAGAAAAGTAAACAGTTTACCAACGTGGCTTCTGCTTTACAATTAATATCGTGATTTAAGTAAAGAATTTACAAGGTGATTCGGAACTTTATCTGTATTATATTATCATTATTATAATTATTTGCCGGATGCCCTAGTAATTTATATACTTATTGAGCTTTGTAGATGGAAATAAATTGTATGATTTTGCAAAATTGAAATCACGGTTGTCGCTATGAATAATATTTATCAATATTTATTCGTAATGTCCTTGGGCAATATCTGTGATTATAACACAGTGTCAGACCCTCCCAATATATGCGATATATATGTATATATATTTTTGGCTAGGCATGTGCCCATAAATAGATCCATAAATAAATCATACTTTCCGTTTGAGCTGGGAACCTTCTGGCTATCGGTTTGGCACGTAATTCACCAATTTGGTGAGTGGCTGAAAAAAAGGCTTTTGAATTTTTAATTGGACAGGCAATCGTGCGTGCTCCTCTCGGAATGTGCCCCCCTTCCCTGGCTCGGTCCCCTCCTCTGCGGTGCGGGTAAGTGTTGTAATGATAACAATTTGGTATCTCCTCCTCGGCGGCCTCTATACCTATATACATACATATAATATTATATATATCCCCTTTTGTTGGGGCTTGTCGGCTGCTTATCATTTGACAGCCTCCGGCTGTGAAGGAGAAGAGAACCCTTATCAAAAGTGAGGGACGTCACATTATATTGAGCCAAAATCAGTTTACAAACACGCGTGAGCGGTGCAGGGGGGGAAATGCCAGAACAAACACAAACGGAAAGGGAAAATCTATTTCGTATTTACCCATTTTCCTTGTCACATTTAACTAAGGGAAGCCCTGATGAGGGGATTGGGGATCGGGGATCGGGGATCGGGGATCGGAATCGGCTTTTGGTATTGAGGCTGGAGGCGCGCTTATTGTTCTTCATTAAACTTGAATGACCCACACACACACTCTCGCACATGACGAACAAAAGGCCATCAATCAAACTTGGCTAATAATGGCGAATATGCTGCGAGCTCAGCTGCTTGAAACAAACGCCAGTCTAATGTAAATAATTGGCACGCTTCGAGTTTCCCTTTGACATTCATTGAAATAGTTGACCCGCGTGCGCGGTTTACACTCGAATTTAATTGGATTTGATTCCGGGAAGCGGATGAAAGCCGCGACCCTTAATTACTGATTACATTAGACCCCACCAAAGATTATGATACTTTCTGCCGTGCCTCGCTTTTTTTTTGGTTTTTTTGATAATTAGGCAAGCTGAAATTCAGCGAAAGTTGGCAGCCCGCCGAGTGGCACAAGGTGGGGGTGGGGGGGCGGTGTTGCAGCTTCTAAATGCCTCCAAAAGATGCACAAAAGCCGCTGCCTGCAGCATCCAGTTCATGAATATTCATATTTCCCGCTATAGTGTGCACCCAGAGAAAACTATAGGCACTATTACGTATACGTAACGTACTCGATGCATATAGGTTAGAGGTAGAGCTGGAAAAACATCGATTAATCGATGTTTTCATATAAAAACACATCGCAAATTTCGATACTTTTCCAGCTCTAGTTAGAGGTGGAGAGAAACATCGATGTTTCTTCACCTCTATCGATGTTTCTTCACCTCTAATAAAGGTGGTTTTTCGCAAGCATCGATGTTTCTTCACCTCTAATATAGGCAAGTCCTGTTTCTACAGGAAGTCCTTCTAAATGAGTGCCAAAAAGGATCACTAGCTTATATGTACTATATATTCTGTTGTATCCTTGGAATCACAAGCAAGCGTTAACTGTTGACTGACATTGAATGCCTTTGATGGCTTGTCAGGAATGTTATTACACTTTAATTAGTACTTGGGCATTTCTCTCGGTGCAGCGCAGCACACAAAGTGCCCCAGCAGCGACAACGGCATTAGCAACATCTCTAACAGCAGCAGCAGCAGCAGCAGCAGCAGCAGCAGCAGCAGCAGCAGCAGCAGCAGCAGCAGCAACAGTAACGGTAATGCTAACGGTGTGCAAATGCATGTCCGTGCAGTGGGCCGTGCTTGTGTGCGTGCTATTAGTAGCTGTCACTCGGTTACACGTACATAAATATGTACACATACATGGCTACATTCACAGTTTCTTTTTTATTTTTTTGTTGCGGCTGCTTTTTGTCCTTATTCCTTAAGAGTCCCCGCCCATCCCGATGCCGCACACTCAATGGCACTGGCTGTCATCATGTTTTTCCAGCGCGTTTCATTCCTTTTTTGTTTGTTTATACTCTTTGTTTTCTTTCTTTTTCATTCTGTTGCCTTCACTGTTTACTATAAAATTAGCATATGAAAGAGTTGATAACACTGTGCATGTACTATACATATGTATGTAGCTAGGAGCCGAGGCCCAACTAAAAAAAAAAGGAGTGCTAAATATTTTTTCCTTTTTTTTTTAATTTTGTATGTAGTTTTTTTGTTTGGCTGACACAGAACAATATTTACTGTCGAAAAAACCTTTTACTCGGCCAGGTAGATCTCATTTTCTGGCTTAAACACACATACGCGACGGAAAGACTTACAAACGGGGGGCAATGGCTAAATCGACGCGACTGGTGATGCTGATGGAATAAGCAATACGAAAAAAAAAACAATTTTTTGAAAGTGTCAGCTTTTATCAAGTCTTTAAAATATTTCCACTTTTTTGTATCTTTCAGTTTGACTAATAATTGTTTTTGTTTCTACATATTGGCAGGTTTTTCAGCAAGACAACACTGTCTAATGTTTTGTTGTTTACTTTAATAAAGAACATTTGACGTATTTCACGGTTAATCAGAAAACCAACAGAGATTATTTATTATAAAAAACATGCACCAAAGCTAAACAATCTTTTTATTTCGCAGATACGCACAACCTCAGAAAGGCACTAGAAGTTTAAAAAAAAAAACATTAAAAATTAATTAAGATGTATTTGCTATCGTCTAGGAAAAGCAGTGGCAGCTATCCTTCTTGCACTGGCCAATCCAGTGACCTTGACGCTTGCAGTATCCATGGCACTGGGGGTGGTGTGGATTGTAGCGCGAAAGCTGCTGGCACAGAAGCGGATCCGCCTGAACATGGCGCACCTTGATGGAGACTATGCCCAGCGGCTTGGTGACGGCCTCCACCTCATCGGGCCCGGTGTCCAGTTCGTTGGCATCGGGATCCGGGCTGTCCACCTCGGCTTGGGCCAAGCCTAGTAGCAGAGCGGTGAGGATAAGGCAGATCAGCAGCAGTAGCTTCATTGTGCTCGTCGGCTGGCCAACAAATGACTGAATGCGCACAGTTCTCTATCATGTCGCCCTTCCGGGCCCCATCGATGATGCGGCTGTTGCCTTATCGCTGACCCGGTTCCAGCCGGGTCAAAGGTCAAAGCTTAGCGCTCTAATCATCATCGATGCTCGGCCGCTGCCTCGGATTCGGATTCAGATTCAGATTGAGTCTGGCCATGGCCAGGCCGGTCGCATAAGAATATGTACTATAATATGGGTGACTAAGTCTCTCTCGATTATTGCGAGCTAGCTGAGTTATCAGCTTTGGCACTCTGGAATCCTCAACAAGTTCAGCAGCAAGGCCAATCTGATTTTAATTAATGACCAAATTATTATTGTTTTTCCTTTCAAATAACTTATAAATAAATATTGTGGAACCTGCAAATAGAAATGAGTTGTATGAAGAGCGTAGTTTATATATTTTACAAACTTGTATATTAATATTACAGATGATAAGGAAGAACGTTGTTAAGCTTCAATCTCATCCTCCTAAAACTCGGCCTTGCCGATCAAATTCTTGAACACATAGTCCTTGCCATCGATGTACATGACACCGTTGCAGAGTTCGAGGGTCCACACATTTTTGGTACGACAGATATTCTTGTATTGGCATGCAATGACATTATCGCAATCGAATGGATCTCCGTCGTGGTCATCATCTCCGACAGGATCATCGCCGCTGTTCAGTGACTCAGCTTCGCTTGTGTGCTCAGACTTTGCCTCCAGATCTTTGTCCTCATCAGAGCTCTGTTCCTTGATTGGTGGCACTACACCGTCCAGTTGAATGGCACCGAATAGAGAATTGAAGTGTCCCTCAGGTGCCAGAAGGCTGCGCAAGATTGTGGGCAACTTCTTGTCTTGCCACACCCATTTGATGACTTGGGGAACTGGAGCGGTCAGAGCGGCAATTGCCAGGGAATTGTTGACCTTCGTGGTGGACTCCCCGGTGACTTCGGTCTTCTCGGTGGAAATTTCGGGAATTGAGCTGACCTTGGAGCGCCAATTTTGTTCCAAAGTCTGAAGCATCGACCGGTCGTAACCGGCTTTCAACAATTCGGTCATCACGTCCTTTATCACGTCCTCGTTGAACTTTGCATTCTCGGAGGGGGACATCTTGTTTATATAGTCCGACATCTCTCGCGTCTTTTTTTGGTTTTCTTCGAGTTTCTTACCAAAAATTACAAAAGTAATTGGTTATTTTTTTGTCAAATTGGCAATGCAGCGATGGCGAAAAGGAATCGGAAACGTATGGCAGTCCCCTGATCCACATTCAAATGTCAAAAGATTTGGAATGATTAAATGGAACAAGATACATATGTGCTTTTTTAAAGAATCATTTTAGAAACCAGTGTGAACGGATTCAAATTCCGCATTAAAGCAGTGAGCATCTCTTTTTTCTAAACTACATTTTCACGAAATATCAAAGCCAATAGCTCGGTAGGTACGCTTAAAATCTATACAGATTTTAAGTACTCATCTATTCTCGTTTGCGAACTCATAAAATTCATGTTCATTGCACTGTAATCCACCGTCATGAAATATGTATCGATGGCCTTGTGGATGGGCTTCCCAGGAAATGGGGGGGGGGGGAAAGCGTGCTTAGCGAGCGTTTGGAGCGGAGTGAGTGGGAGTGGAGGGGAATCACCGCTAAATCGTCTGCCAGGCAATAATTACTCAATTTGCTTCACACGAGCACAATTTTATACCCGCGCACATGCGCTCACAAAGCAACAGTCTGGCAAAGAAATAAATTCAAATCGAAACTCAATCTGGCAATATCCATTCCTTAACATTTTTCAAAATCACAAAATTATAAAAAACAAAAAAAGAACACATAGATTGATAATTCTGCAAAGAAGGAAGGAAGTCTAGGAGGTAGGAAAAGAATTTGTCATAGACTTCCAATATTTATTAGAAAATTTAATCCAGTCTCATATTTATTTCCGAAAGAAATGTTTTCCTGTTTCATTAGGATTTACTCAGCTAAGAGCTAACCTTAAAAAGAAACCAATTTAAATATGATGTAATGATAATATTTTTGGACAGTGAAATAACCATTTTTCCTGACTGTAATTGTAGGAATATCGGTTGAAATTTCATGTTTCTTTTGGCCCGTTTTCCCCATCCAAAATGTATAAGATGTTGAGCTAACAATTTATGCGGAAATTTGATTTTTATGTTCGTCGAGCTTGTCTCGGTTCCTTCATATCCTCCGGCCTGGCCCGGCCCTTCATTTTCCCTTGCATGCTTTCCCCCGAAGTTAGTAAAATTGATGGGCAACGGACGGGCAGTTAAAGGAACATAAAAAATAACATTTCTTGGGTAATTTTTGGCGCACCCACGACCATACATATAGTACATACATATGTATGTATGTAACACACACACAGTCAAAGTCTCATTTGTTTTAAAATGCAAAAACCATAACAATAATCATGATAATATTACACAATAATGATAATAATAACAGAGCTTGAGGGTAATACACAGGGAACAGCTGCCAAAAAGTGGCACACCCTACCCGTTCCATGCCCCTTTCTTTGCAGTGTAAATAGCCTATTAAATAATAATTCAGCGTCAAGTTTCTTCCCATTCATGAGAGAGTTCGCGCTTAAGCGTGGCTTCCAAACAAGTCCAAGAAGTACAGTGTACATATAATACAAAATTATAATATATTTGTATCTTAACCCCCTTAACAAAGATTTCTATCATATGGCTTATCATTAAACTTAATAATATTAAAGAATCAAGGTTGACATCTGGATAGAGAATGCAAATAAGGAAAAAAGCAACCTATGGTCTTAAATGGCCCAATAAAAAGTTATGTGTGTTTTTAGGTAATATGGCATACATACATATATAATGTAAGATTTTTGAAGTTTTCACATTTTTGACACGTTTTGTATTTATTTTCTTTTAGTTTTTTAAGTCTTCGTAAGCTTCCATCATTTAACAAATCCTAGGCCACGTGAGCATTGATGAAAAGAATCGAAAAGTTAAGTTCTGAAACGTCATAAATCGCATAAAGTATCTCAGACTGAATAACAAAACATGAGAAACTTTTCTCTAAACGCTTCAATTTCATTGCCGCAAATGGAGCGCAAAAAAGTCGAAGAACAAGCTAAGAAAGTGGGCCCAATGGGTGGTGGGTGGTGGTTTCGGGGCGGATGGGTGATGCGGCTTAAGCGAATCGAAGAAAACAGGTGGAAAAAATACGGTGAGGAAACAACAATTTTTGTTTTTGTGCTTAACTTGTTGATGGCCGAGAGAAACATTTTGTCAGTGGCACAAGTTTTATTTATTTTATACATTTCCCCATTCCGCTACGTATTTTCCCTCTTTTAATTAAAAAAGTTTCCGCCTTTTTCCTGCTCCACCTATTGTTGTGGCTGAGTGCGCTTAGAGCCCTAAGTTCCTTGAAGGGATCAAAATCCCATGCGCACACTTGTTTTATCACAGTCGGGCCAGGAACCGGAGTACAAGTCGGTGCCGGAACCACACGGCGAGTTTTCAATCGCTTCCCATAAGAGTGAATGTCCCAACAGCGCAACATATCAAATTCATTTAATTATGTCTACATTTTCATAGATATCAATCTTTAAAAATTATTGTAAACATGTTTTCGAAGCTCTTTTGCAGAAAAATATGTCGTTGCTAAAGATAAACTTAAAATGAACAAAAACATATTAATAAAATTAACATATTTTTCCAAGCTTACATAATCACAAGATTCCAATGTCTATCGATAAACGTTAACCTTTTTAAAAATGTACAAAACTATAATTAAAACCAAGCATTTCTGCCTCTCCAACTTTTGTTCGAACAATTGGAACACTGCATTTAGCAGGACTCTCTTAAGAAATGCATCTCGGACACGGATATATCGATATACCTCAAGAAGGTATATCGATATACATACATGCGTATATATATATGTTTGTACGTTTATAAAATAAGAGTCAAATGTTTGTATTACCGAAATGGAACATCAATTAAATCTTTCGTATTAGCACTGATTTTCTATTTCGCTCTCTCTCCTTGCTCTGATGAATTTCCGCGTTGGATATATGTATGTACTTGTAGAGGAAAGGCGGGAAAGCAGATAAGCTGAGGAGCTGGGGGTGTTTTACGTAACAGCCATATTGAAAAGCTTGTAAACTAATTGGGTTACACTTGAGGCTACACAACGATTATGGCTCTGAGCCGCCCTCGTCCTCTGTAACCCTTCTGCACCCAAATACATACATACATACATCCTCTTGTTAAGTACACACACACATATATATTAGAATGTATGTACATATGTACATATGTATGTATAGATTGAAGCATTTTGGGACTCGAATGAATTTTGGATGACATCGTCAAACAATTACACGAGTTCGCAATTAATTGTGTCTCCACAATATGAGAAGGGCTCAAAGCTAAACTACCACCCACAGGCTCTACACTTGCCGATAAATAAAATCGTTCTTACTACGATCCAAATAAAATATCAAATATCAAATAAATATAAAAATCTATACGAATTTTTTATAACAAATAATGTAAACGTGGCTATTAATTCCAAGGGAAACTGGATCCCTCCCACTCATAAGAATATAAACTTGAGCCAATATGTAAAAACCACTGATTAGCAGTCGGTTTATCAGGACGGAAGTGGTCCATGTTGTGGGCCTTAAATATGTATATATATTTAAATATATAAATATATATATTAATGTCATCGGGAATCCTTTTACAGCGACATTCGTCTATTCTCTTTCCAAGGGCCACTTGGGTGCATTAATCTTTGGTCTTCCAGGCTACAGGTCCAATTGATTAGATCACTGCCTTTGCCAAAACCACGATCAGATATGTAATTGACGAGAATAAATCTGTAAAATGGGGCTACTTGAAAATAGTGCTATATATGTATATTATAATATATGTAGTTTTTACTTATCTGCCTACTAAATCCACTGAAATAACTGCACAGGGCGAAAGTGTGTATATGTAAATACCGAGCCATGAAAGGGTTTTGGCTTCAGTGCGAAATTCAGAAGAGTTTTGGATTAGACACGAGCCATGACGACTACCCTTGGCATTATTTGTGAACAGAGCGTTGGAGAGCTGACTAAATCAAAAGTGCTAGCATTTTGTAATTTTACTCACGTTTCTTGTAATTAAAACTTAAGGAAGACCCGCGGGATAGGGTAGGGGCGAGGAGCAACCAAACAACTACAACACTCGATGGTGCGGAGCTGCCCGACAAATCAAAAAGTTACCCCAGATTTCCTCGTAACTCGTGCCACAGTTCCGTTTTCTTCTTTTTGCTTTTTTTTTCTTATTTTTTTCTGTAATTTTTAATTTCATTTCGCCGTGGCTTAATCCAGCAGTGGAAAGTTTTTAACCCAAGACATTGCCGCACATAAATCAGTCAGGAGCGAGGAGGAGCCAGCCACCTGCTGTCGGTGGAAATGCGCAAACTGGCGGACAAACTGACGGACAGATGAGCCGGGGAAAATGTGAGCCGCCAGCCAACTATGCAAATGAGTGGGGGGTGGGGTGAAGGGGAAAATAGCTTAAGTCAATCCCAAGTTGCCACATTAATTTGAATAGTTCCTGAATTCAATTTGTTATCCAGCAGCGGGCCCGGACAGGTACATCAGTAGCGAACACAAAACGACCACGACATGGAATTGACTGACATTCGTTTGTGGAGCATTTCGGAATTCGATCCGATCAACAGGTACTGAAGTACTTCCGGCATTCGGAGTCCTCTGAATACCCCCTCGATCTATGTCAGGACAATCATCGGTTCATCCACCGAAATGTCGTCGTCTCTCGGCAAATGGGATCACTTTCAAAACTATGTACATATATATTAAACGTGAATCAGTGGAATTAGGTGATTCTGGAGACCGACTTCATTCTCCATCGGCGGTCAATCCTATTATTTATAGGGGCACAGCATTATTGGAGAAACTGACCGGTAAGTATACATATGTACTTATTATATATAACCCTCCCTCCAGTTACTCATTATGCTAAAAGTGATCCCCTTTAAATAGAGCGTTACGGAGAGGTTTCCGATGCCTCTGCACCAATTGCTTTCGGCTGCTCTATTCTTCCAAGCTCACGGGACTGAGCAACATCTCGAGCTTGTCGGCGATCTGTGAGTCATCCAATAAAGAAGACATCATTTCGGTCCAGTTATCACCCGATAAACTGGTTGTAATAATATAATAACTAACTAATAAAATAATAACTCATAATACACATAATATTTACATTTAATTAAACTAGAACCAACAAAACATAAACGCCACTCATTGCAGATAAATAAATTGCCAAACGTTACGCATCTTGAAGCTTATGTTGTCTTTGTAATGTATGTTAGTACTGAAGTATTTTGGATTCATTTCTACCAAAAGCACGACACATTCATGTGTATTAAAGACCATATAATGTGCAAGATGCGTAACAGGCATAGACATATTTGAATTACAATTTGCTAGCGATAAAATAGAAACTAAAAAACAAGGCGTTCAGACTTTATACGATAGTAATATGCATTTAAACAAATACAATAAAAATATGAGCATGGCGAAAGGTTATACTGTCGCTGGATGGATCCTAAAGTATTTTGATCATTATTATATGATATATCACTATATACCCAGCATCCGGTTACCTTAAACCTTGAAAACGTACTGTACCCTTGATGGAGGCGGGCTGGCAAGCATCGGACCATGGCGATGAAGGAGCCACCACCTCCGCCATCGCCATCGCCATCGCCTTCGCCTGCGCCAGCACCTCGACATTCGCATTCGCATTCGCATCCGTATCCGTATCCGGCTCGGCCTGCTGTTCTATGGGCTCCATGTGCTCCTTGTGTGTGGTCTGTGATTAAAATGATATTTTCAGACAATGTCAAACAGCGTGTGACTAATGGGTCTATGGGTTGTCCGAAATGTCTGTTATTACTTGATAAATCTTGTCGGTCACACATTTTGGCACGGCACAATGGCCAACGCACACAAACGCATTCGGGTGTGTGTGTTAGCCGGCAAGGCAAGCAGGCAGGCCGTGTCCGTGTCCCGTGTCCGTTTGTTTTATGCAAATCCCTGCTCGTCTGCATTCAGCTCTAATGACAAATGGGTCAAAAATTTGCGGCTAATGACACAAATATGCTGGTTTCAGCCTATAAATTTTATGCATAAATAAAGCAAAAAGGGCCAAAAGCAAAAAAAACAAAAAAAAAAAAGGGGCGACTTATGATTGAAGACTTGCGGCCTTGGGACCTCTTGTGGCAATGTGTGGATGTGTGTTTGTGTGTGTTGGCCCCCTTGGCCCATTAATCAATGGGCAAATAAACATGAAATTTACGTAAATTGACATTTGGCCATCGACCGGCAATTTGACACATTTTTATACCCACTAAGCACATTTCGCAGTTAGCCAGCAAAAATGTTGCCTGTTACTCCGATTACTCGGCAATTTCGTTGAATTTAAATCGAAAATAATTTTAGTCTGCATTCGAAATAATATATTAAACGTTTTTGATAATAGGCTATACTAAAAGGGCATCCAGCTTGAAATTATTAAATTAATAAGGTGACAAATTGTTCCCATTTAAGATATTTATGTTTTATGAAATTATAAAATGCCTCAAAAGTATACAATTTTTATATACTTTTCGATTAATAGATGCACAAATATAAAATAAAAGGAAAATTCAATTATCAAACATAGATATACATATAGAGATATGTATATACTCGGATAACTGTCGATAACATATGGTTGGCATCCTTTAAAGCAATTAAAAGAAGGTGCACCTTGTCGCAGAATAGAATACTAAGACGCATAACAGGCTGTCCCTGGTCTTAAGCTGCATACTCTGGAAGAGGTGATTGGTTGGTGAGAAACTTATGAATCTTCGCAGGCTACTTGCTAGAAAATTAATTCCAGCTAGACCTTTTGAGGCAAAACTATTTATTTATATTTATATATTTTATATATTCTTTTTTTTCATTTTTCTAGCATGTGATGTTAAGGTACTTATTTGATGAAGAAGGTACTTATTTCTTGAGAAGAACTTTCCTTTTTGATAAGCTATTAACCTATAATCTCTCCGCTTGGATTACTTTGCCATCCTAGCTGTGGGCTTCTCCCTAATTCGGGAAATTAATACACTATATTTTCGGTCGACGAGTGCCATTGTTCGGGCTGTATAAATATGGGCTGTATATCTGTTCGAGTGCACACATCCGCTGACCAAGAGCCGAGCACACTGATTCAGATTCACATTCAGATTCAGATTCGGAATGGGAACTAAGCAAATATGCAGCGAGCGTGACAGCAGGTGATGGGGTGGGCGAGCGGAAACGGAAGTGGAATGGATGGACGGGGGGAAGGCTGCTCTGCTAGTCACGAAGTCATAGCGCATCAGGAATTGCCTTTATTTGTCTTCATTACACTGGCCTCTCAGCGTCCCAGTGTCTCAAATAAAAAAATACAACGAAAAAAAAGAGGAAAAAAGAAATGTCAACGCAGAAGGGAAGCCAGGAAAGGAAATTCAAATACGCTTACGACTCGAACTACAATCGAAGTTCGAGCCCACGGTACACTGAGAGAAATGAGCGGGAAATGCGGCATGCCGGCATAAAATCTCAATAATTGTGTGCACATTCGGCTTGAAATTTTGTTTCGAGTGCAGACACTCAGTCGCATTGTTTTTCCAGCCTTTCTCTTCTTTCGTTTTTTTTTTGTTTCTGTTTCGCATTCTTCCTTTCCTGTTGGATGTCGCAAAAGCAGAAGCAAAAGCAAAAGCAGAAGCCGAAGCAGAAGCAGAAGCAGGAGCGCTCTCTTCCGCTCCTTTGACTTGGCAGATTAGGGACATGGCAGGGGTTTGTTCGGCAAGTTTTTTGCGGCTTTGCCTTGATAATCCCAAATCCCACGTCCCTTGCAGGACATCAAGGGCATTAGCATGTGATATGTGAAGCAACTTCTCGGATTTTTTTTTTTTTTTTTTTTGATTCGAATTTGTATGTAAATGGGTTTGGCAACGGCGCTGACTTTATGGAACTTGGCCAAAGTTTCGGACCGAACTTTGCCAGTGACAATTCTCTCCCATTCTTCCCTTTCTTTTTATTTTTCCTTTTTCTGTTGTTTTTATTTGTCAGTTTGGTTTTTATCCATTCTGTGCTGAAGCTTCTTAATTAGCAGGTTGAATGAGGAATGGCAAATACGAATCGAAGGAGTTGGCGGCACGGCGGCACGGCGGCACGGCGGCACTTGCGGTGATTCAGGTGCCGGGGGCGACTTAATCAAAAAATTCGTTGAAATACCCAAACTTCAGGACTTCATCTATTCATCAACTGTTGCTTTTGCTTCGACAGTGGCAGCCATAAAAAAGGAAAAGCCATTTGGAAATTTATGCCCCGCTCCGCGCGCCGGCCATTTGTCGTCAGCATAAGCGGGATCAGCTGAAGAGTGGACTTAGTGTGGGCGTAATGAAAAGCAGGCCTCCATCTCCGTCTCCATCTCCGTCTCCATCTCCATCTCCGCCTTGGCCACTCCTTGGGGCCAGATCCTAAGTCAACAACACCGTGGACATGGCGGCGGCAGAAGCGCAAATACGGCTCACTTCCGCTTCCGTCGCGCACCTTTCGCGGTAATAAGCTGCAATTTTATTATTACATTTGCCGCCCAACCTTAACAGCGGCGTCGCCCCTGTCTGTGCGTGGTAATTTCAGATAAATGAGAATACATAAACAAAGAACTCATTAAATTCAGAGGCGCTGGCCGCAAAGTAACCGGGCCTGGTCCACCCCTCCCAGCCCAGCCTACTACCCATCCCATTTTTTCGCACCTGCTCTGAGCCCGGTCACCATGCATTTGCATAGGTGCACTGAGAGAAGGATTCTTCTGTTTTTAATGCACTGATTTAACTAGCACCTGCCTGGGTAGTGTCTACCTTTGTGTGGGTCTCTCTCTTGCCTTGGGCGCAGCAGCCCCACAGCGGTTCATTGTTTGATTTTATAATAAGTTCGCTATGGCATTGTTGCGATTTACACTTAAAACTTTAAGTCTCGCCCAAGTCAGGCGTCTCATTAGCATTCTGGAGAGGGAACTGGGACAGGGATTCCTTTTGTTTAGGTCGCGAGTCGCGACTTTGCATTGCCAATTAACCGAAAGACACGATATCGAAGCGCTGGGGAAAATATCCATGAAAAATTGATTTAATGGTACAACGTAAAAACGAGGGCTATCCCCGGGCATTATTTTGAAAGGCTCCGATAAAGATATTACGGTGAATCGTTGGCTAATCTAAATTGAAGTCAAGTTATTAGCCAAAAAGGAATAAAATGGTACCTATGTACCTATAAAGCATTCATAAATTAACTTAATTATCAAGGGGAAAGGCGGCGGTGTTCCCTTAAGAATTCAGTATTTATCGCATCAAATATTGAGTCACATCGAGTATATAATTGATCGAATTTGAAATCTCACAACTTTCCGGTTCCCGCACTTTTTAATCTATTATTTAAGTAATAATCTTTCTAAATCGGATTCAATATATGATATATATACCAAGCTCGATTGGATCGAAACAATTTCAACAGCCATGGGTGGGAGCTTAGGGATAAAAAATTAAATTATTTTTTAGTGCTCTTCGGTGGAGAAGAAAGCGGAGAAAAGTGCTGGAAAAAATACGAGCTAAACGAGAAAAGAGAAGGGAATTTCGTTTTCATTTCCTTCGTTTTTTTCCGGTTGCTTGACAATTTATGAACTTTCATTTGTCTTCTGTTTTGGTTTATCTCGGACATGCTCGGGCATGATGAATGTTGCCTAGAACTCGGCTGTCACTTCACCTCCACCCGCCAGACTTTAAAACGTTAATTATTATTTATGCCATGCGATAAACGGAAGTTATTCGATTTTTTTCCGTGTGTCCAGGACATTTTTAACTAATTACAATTGATGGAAATTGCTATAGGGATCAGTATACGATTATAATCGATTTTTGCTTGATTTAAATTGATTTGTTTTAAACAAAATAATCTACAGACAATGCCTTTAAATTAAAATGGTAAATTATATTTATAATTTACATATATATAATATATGTATATGTATATATTCCGATTATCGGACTTAAAACATCAAATACTTTGATTATTTTCCACCGATTAATTTCTAGTTGAAAAAAGATCAATGTTCATCGAATAAAATTGATTTTTAAATCTAAAAAACTATATAAACAATAAGATAAATTCAATAACTAAATGACAGCTGCAGATATTTTCAGTTGCATATGGAAATTATGATTTATTTCCAGCTAAAGAAACTTCAATTAATATCGATTTTTGTACTTTAAGAAAATATCTAATAGGTCAAGTTAAATTACTAAATTTACAGACATTTATGTATATATTTTTTTTTGTTAACTTTATTATTTTGTGATGACGGAAAATGGTACTTTTGTTGGCACTTCACGCAGCTGAACCTTTCACCAATAATGCGGGGTAGCCAAATTGAAAGGGACAAATCAAATTTATGAATTCGAATAGCCGCAATCCTTAAGCCAGAATCCGGAGTGGCAATTTATTAGCTTTTAGCTGATGTTATTTTCGTTAGCTCGGGCATTTTCATTCATTTCCATTTCCCCATTTTCCCCCTTTGCCCGTGTCCCAGTGCGGCCTTCATTTTATGCACGAATTTTTCATTGCACATGTTTAGCAAAGCAATCGAATGCAAACAAACTCCGGTGGAAGAGCTGCATTTGCAGTGACAGTGTCATGGGAATGGGAAGTTACACGGAACCAAAAATATATATAAAATATATATAATAATGAAAATGGAATACCAGTTAGGAAGTGCGCAAGTAAATTTAAATTTAAAGCAAGCCAAAGGTGCCACAATTAACCGAAAACTAAATGGATGCTTCACTTAACTTCACAAACTTCCTAAATATTTACAACAAGATTAAGGTTGTTGTGATATTGCCTTAAAAAATCATCAACTATGATCTTAGAACATATCAAAATGTTATTAAGTATAAGTTTAACTCTCCTGTATCAGTTATTAGTTATTAAATTGATGTTTTTTGGAATGAAATGCTGAGAAGTTGGGCATTTTCCGTTCTGTGTAGAAACGCAGGAAGCATCAGCAAACGCAGACGAAGATGCAGACGGAGATGCAGATGCAGACGCTGAATCGGAGGCGGAATCAGAAAATGTTGGAGACATTGCACAGCTCCCGGAACGTGATTCTCATTTCGATTTCGATTTGCATTCCGCCAGCACCGTTCGTGGCCCTGCCGTACCCTGTTTGTTTGTTGTAATTGCAATTGATTTGGCTTACTCCTGGCAGCAGCCACGCGAACCTGAGGGACTTGCTGCTATCTTGGCAAGATTAATATTTGCTTACCCCGACTCGGCGCCCCAAACACTCCCGTTCGTTTCGTTTCGAATAGAGTCACAATGGTGGCCGGTGTGTCGGTGTGGTCCTCGATCTATGTCCGACTTGAGATGTGCACTCGGAGAAAATAAGACAGCATAAAAGTACATATAAGCTAGAGCTTAGTTCCATCTAAATGTGCCTGCCACTCGGACGTAGTTTAATATCCATGGAAACATTTCAACTTTCACTCGATGGCGTTTCACTTTTTTTTTCCTCGGTGTGCCGCCCAAGCCGGGCCCAAAATAGTTGCCAACAAATTCAAATAGGATTTGTATTTGTGTTTGCCTTTTGGCCTGCTCCTTTGGGGGCCTGCTCTCGATGGCGATGACTTCACGGTTTAACTGCACCGGGTTACGCCTATGTAAGTAGCCGCGACCAAAGTAACCTTCCGACCAAAGCAAAAAAAAAGTGACAGAGAGAGAGTGTGTTGGACAAACAAATTGTTAGCTGTTTGGTATGTAGAGCGCTAATTTGATGTGAGTCCCAGCCGAAAGTATCTGTATCTTTCGGATACAGGACGTTTGTTTGCCGCCCTGTCGGCGTGTGCGTGAGTGGGCAAATATTTGGTCACATGCGGCGTATGAGTAATGCGATGATGGAGTGCGTTGTGCGATGGATGGGTTTTCTCTCCTCGCATAAAGAGTTATTGCAAATAAGTGTAGCATACTCTGCGGCATTTGCGGTTTCTCTGTGCGGATGTGTGTGTGTGTTTGTGTGTGCTGGTGTGCGTGTGTGCTGGTGTGCGCCTGTTTCTGTGTGAGTGCCTGCTGCGGTTGCCTGAGACAAATGAGCTTTGATTCGAGAGCGATTATTAAACAGCTAACCGCAAAGTCAGCCGCCAAAAGTGGCAAAGTAATTAAAATTTTCATTGCTGCTGCTTTGCCAAAAGGGGAGGGATGAAGGGTGACCGAGGTAGAGACGCCTCTGGGCCAGGTTTTTGGGGGTGGAAATTCAGCATACTAACCGAAGACAAGTTCCAGAAATAAATACAAGTTCAGCAAAGGAAGTCTCCTTCTTTTTCGATTATAAAGTTTAGTAAATATTTAGTAAACAAATCAATAAGTGTTTGAATTTTATTATTTCAAATATATAAAGGGTTTCCTATTACTTGCTGATTTTAAATAGTTTTTCTTACATTTTAAGCAACTGCAAATTGTGAAGAAGCCTTTACACATCGCCTGCTTTCGGGTGAGCATTAAATACTATCCCAAAGTCCCCTTCTTCCTTAAAGGCCATCACTTAAGGGCTCAATGGTTCAGTTTAATTAAGGCTTCTGTTCTCGCTGTAAGCATATTTATATGAAATCAGAATTAATTCACAAATGCATTTACTTTTTGGCTGGGATCACGCTATTATTATCGCACGATTTTACATCTCAATTCGCGGCCCGTCGATTTCTGCGGTTGGGATTTATCATTAATTTCGTTAAAGTAGACACTCGAACAATGCTCAAACATGGAAGGGAAATAAAAATGAACGAGCATTATGCATTATTTATTTATGGCCATCAAGTCGAATTAATTTCATTGCCGGCCGGAATTGGAATTGCCGTGGCGAAAGCAAATCGAAATCGTGGCGAGATCCCGGGTTAAATTCGTTTTCAAACAAAGAGTGCAAACTGTGCAAGTTACTGAAGGGCTGAAAGTTGGATGTGATATCTCAAAGCCCGCTTGTAATCCCGCCGGGTGACATCATATTCATATGCTGGCGCCAGCGGGGGCAGCACCCGATCCTCTTCCTCCACCACCCCGGGCTGCCACGCGGCGGCACATAAAGTATTGTTGAAGTCGAGAGCTCGTTGGAGATTTTGTCGTCATGCTCTGTAGTTGACATAATTATATTGTAAAATATCGTTGCACATCCCATATCTCACACCAGGCCAACAGGGGCCCTCTTCCACGTCCTGGCCCTCTCGTCCTGGCCCCTCGTCCTGGCCCCTCATCCTGGCCGCCCTCGTCCTGGGCCCCTCGTCCTTTGCCAGCGTGTGTAATGAAATACGATGTGTGTGTGTGTGCGAAATGGTCACTCTTGTTCTCGCCTCGCCTTCCCCTCGCCCACTGCGACTTTCAATTTTTAATACCGAGATTTATGAAGCGCTCGGCGTGTGTGTGTGTGTGCGTGAGCGGGAGCGTACACTGTGCGTAAAGTTAGGGCTTAAGGAAGACTGCAATCAGCAGCCAGACTTCAAATAACAATAAGATCAAAATCAGTGTCCTGGGGATTCCCAAACAAGCTGTCATTAAAAGACAATATAATAAATAAGATGTGGAACGCCCGCAAGTTTTTATTTATGATCCAGCCTGTTTTCATTTTTTTTTTCGTTACGCATCTTATTATTTATATTGTCTTTGCTGGCACTGAAGGTAGTCACAAACAGTGAAAAAAGGATGCGGATTTAAATAAAGCAAAGGCTTTATATGTTAGAAGTTCTATAAAGAAACCCAACACTTATACACCACTACTGCAGGTTATTCCCAGGCAGAAACAGTGCCAGCGCTTTTCTTTAAGTGTAGGCTGCCTGGAGTGGTGTGCATCATATTAGTTTTGCTTTAGTAAATCAGCTGCTGGAGCCAGCTGTGAGCCGAACGGAAATGACTCCGGTTTCAACTTCTACTCAAACTCTGCTCCTTTATGCGATTTTTTTTTGTCCCTCGGCCAAGACCGTAAAGAGCAACTCTTTACGGAGTCCTTGACCACACATCCATACCGGCTTGTCACCCGACGATCCTGTTTCTGTTTTCAACTTTAAAAATCCTGAAAACACAACTCTCGCCAGTATGCTTCTGGGGAAATCGGACTAATTCATTCATGAATAGCAATCCGAGAGCCTCGGAGGACTGTGTGTGCCGGATCTGTATCAGCCACAAACTCATATTGCCGTCGACAACTTGGCAAAGTGAATTTCCATTTAAAGACACGTGCGTCTCGCACACACTGCAAAAGGGGGTCAGAGGTTGGTTGGGTTGGGGGTCGGGTCACTGGCATAAATTAGCAGATGTATTTTCCGGGCCTTTTCGGGCTCTTTGATGTGGACATGGAAAAGACTCACTTAAAATCTCTGACCATATGGAAATCGTGTTTCTGGCTAATTATGTCTGTACCAGGTTTGGGGGGCTTGTGTCACTAGGACACACCTCGAACTTCATTTGAGCCGCCGCACTCTCTGGCAAGGCATTCCGGTGTGCCGGTCGGAGCTGCAGCTGGATCTGGTGTGACGGGGCTGGCACTTGTCAAAGAAAATTGCATACGCATTTTAAGTTTCGTTCGAACCAAGGGGGGAGGCAGGTTCCACCCCAGTGAGTGCCACAGCGAGGCAGGTTGCCAAATGCAGGGGGTGTCCAGCTGGGTCTTGTTGCCAGACTGTCAACCACCGCTACGTTACGACAACCATCTAATATAATCATAACAAACTTCCCCCAAGGAAAGAATATTCACATATTCTCGTACATATTTGTTTTAGATTTTATTTCGTTGTTTTGTTGCATTTTAAGAATTCGTTGGAGTAGATGTGTGTGTGTGGGGAGCTGGTGCCTCGGTTAGGGTATGCTCTCTGGGTTGCATGTCCTGTGGCTGCCCCTTGAGCCCCCCCCGCCAACCTCCCTTAACGGTGCCCGCAGTGCGGCTTGTTGGCAATGTCACGTAGGCAACAGCAGCAGCAACAACTGTGGGCGCAACTACAATGAACTGAGAAAAGCGTTGCGCAAATTGTTGGCCAAACCAAAAAACTGTAAATAAATATTTAAACAATTTGTAACTTTATTAACTTTGCTCAAGTGGCGCAATTTATTGCATACCAAAATGGGGCAACGGCAACATGCAACTTGGCTGCAAATACGAAAATAAAAAACAGCACTAAAGCCGCTGCGAAGGCGAAAGCGAAAGCGAAAAGCGGAAACGGAAGCGGAAAAAGCGAAACAAAAGTTAAGCCGTATTTAATGGCAGCGGAAAATTGTTGTTTAAAGCTGCACCCCAAGCACCATGTGAGTGGGCTGCCTCTCTATTTTCATGCAGCTTTTATGGCCAAACTCCGCGCTTGCTGTTTTCGCTGGCAACAATGGCTGCTGCGTATGCCCAGAACTATTTGCCAGGGTCGTCCCTGTGCCCGCTCCCAAATGCCTTCTAATTGGATTGACCCCTGTCCCTTCTCTGAGGGACTCACAAGCACATGAATATGCAATGAAGATACAAAAGCACACACCCTACACCTGACAATAATCATACGACGAGGTACAATTTCCTATTTTTGTTTTTTTTTATAAATATGAAGAGCTTTTAAATTCATTTTAAATATTTATTTTTATAGTCTTCATTTTAAATGTGGTTACATATTAAGAACGCTGGGCTAGAGTCACATCTGGAAAGGATAGATTGGGAGAAGCCGCAGAGATTCTGGTTAAATTCGTTAAGAACCCTTTTTCTGAATTTTTTTTCTTATTAAATAATATACAAAAAGTATAAATAAATATACAAAAAGTTCGCAGGAGACTTCTATCTATTTTTCTCTTTCACGCTTTGCCTGCCATGTACAAGCAGAGCAGGAAATAGCTGATAAGTTCCGCTCAGTAGCGAGCGAGAGAGTTTTTGCAGAGAGAGAGAGAGAGAGAGAGCTTTGCCTTTGTTCTCTCCATCTACAAATAAGCGAATTTCCAAGAGAAAAAAGAAAAACCAACTGGAATCCGCTCTATAAAGTTTCTTTTTTAATTATTCTTGGAATATCTTGGAATTATCCAAGGAATATACGAGTTAAGCTTCATATTCAAGCTCTAGTCGTTATGCCTGCCTAAATCGACTTGCCTGGTGATGCCGATCAAGTTTTTATCAAAAGAGAAATCCATATATATTATACAAATAATACTTGTTTTCTTTTTAACACAAGCATTCACCCTTAACACCTACACACATAGTGTCCTGGAGGCAATAACGGCTCCTGCTTTAACCCTTCTACAAATTGTTATCCATCAGGACAGTCATCAATTGCTTGCCACCGAAACTTGAAAGGTTTCCTTCTGGGCTGGGGGCTGGGGGCTGGTGCTGGTGTCGACCTTTCACCCCACGGCTGCCGGGGGAAGGGTGTTATGTAAATAACAAATATTCTTTTTGGCATTTTGATTGCACGTCAGTTGTTGCCGTTGCTGTGAATTACACAAAGGTCGAGAGCAACAGGTGCCGTGTGCTCTCCGAGGGGTGTGACCACACACATATACAGATACAGATACAGATACAGCTACAGCTACAGCTACAGCTAAAGATACACACAGGCAGATGCACAGATATGAGGGGCGTCGAAGGGGCGCAACTCCGGCTTTTGGCTGGCAAACAACAAAGACGAAAGTGAAAGTCATCACTTTTATTTCATAAAATTTTTATTAGGCCTCCATATTTCATTCACTTAGCCCTGTCCTACCTTCCTCCCCCCGCCCCCCTCCCACCTCCCCCTCGGCCCTGCTGCACTTTGCGGCGCCCCTGCCTGGCGGAGATATCAGGAAACCAACGAACAGAAGGGATTCCCTTCGCGAGCATCTCGTGCAACACATTCGCATTTGCTCTATTTACTTTTACGACACGTTTGGGCCGTGGCCCAGAGCAACAATGCCATTAAACTTGTAGATACCCCCTCCCCCCCCAGTCCCGTGTTGGTCTAGAAAAAAAGTGTCGCAATTGTTACATAAATTATTCAGATGCCCGCCGGCCCTCCGGGGTCCTTCGATGTCGGTGTCGGTGTCCTGGCCAAAGAGTTGCCAGCTCTTCCGGCCTTTTCCGCCACCTGCTTCTCACACGTGTCCCCTCTGCATATTTCATGCAAGATGTCAGCCCAATGTGTTAGTTTCATGTTAACTTCACTAGCATCCTCCGCACTTTAAAGAGGGGGCAAGCCCAGAAGAACACAACTGTACGAGGTCACGACGCGTCGTCGTGGCGAACTGCTTGGAATACAATATTAATTGTGGACAGCATTAGGCCAATTACCAGCCGCAGATCCTTCCAGAACAGTACAGAACAGAACAGAACAGTACAGAACAGAACAGAGTACAGTACAGAACAAAACTAACCGTATAAATTAGCACTTGGCCGCAAAACGGGGTTGCCACGCTCAAAGGCCAAACTTGCACTGCCTTTGGCTTAGTGGCGGCTGCTGTGGCCTTTGTTGCCACGACTGCCTGCTGCATCTGTTGTTGGCCAGGTTGTTTGGCAGGCAAACGCTATAATGAGGCTAAAAATGGTAGAAAGTCGGCGACTTAACTGTCCTTGCACAGCACTACCAAGCACAGAACGACGTCATTCCATCAGCAGGACAGCGTGGGACACCTTGCTTTTCTTTTCTTTCCTTTTTTTTTTTGTGGCAGCAAAAGCACTGAGCAGTCACTGATAGTCAGTTAGTACTTAATTAGGTCCTAATGTAGCCATAACTGGGCAGCAATCAAGGCGGCAACTCAAGTCAAATAAGCATAAAAAAGGACTCGGAAATATATAAGTTGCTGTAATGATTTTAAGCCTTTCAAGGAGTAACAAATTTAGCATCAAAAATCCTTCAGGATGATGATCTAACTATTACTTGTCAACTGGCTATGCTCCTTCATTAGACGACGTCTTAGCGGGCAAAGCAATCACATCTTGGCTGGGTAAAAACAAGAGAAAAATTGCAGGTGGCACACCAACCTTTCGTGGTGGTGATGGTGTTGGCCAAGGCCAAAGGATAAGCGTGCGTGGCAACGGGACAGCGGTGACTGCTGGAACCACGTGCCAAAGGCAAGTTCCCCATTCCCCCCCATATGCAATCCGCCGTCATTTCATTTCCATCTTGGGCTTCCTCTAATCCGACGTCAAGTTCCTTGCCTTGCCTCGCCTTGCCTCGCCTCGCCTTGTCTGCGGTGGCTGCTGCCACGCCCACCTGGGCAAACAAGTTGCTACATACAACATGCGATTTATTTTTGATTGATATTTGCGTAACTGTCAGCGCTGGTGATTGATTGAAGGGTTGCGTCTGCCCCGCTTTGAACGCTTTTTTTTTGCCGAGCACAGCAAAAGTCAACACACACAATTACTGGGCGAAGGCGAGGGCGAGGGCGAGGACGAAGGCGAAGGGTTTTTGCGAATAAGGACGAGGATGAAGGCGGCCAAAGAGTGACTCCTGTCAGCTGAGAAATTTTTATCTGAATAATGCGTAATGCGGAATAAATAAGTGGCATATGTGCAAGTTGCTCTGTGTGTGTGTGCGCCAGCCCTGCTATTGAGTGTGACAAACGATTTGCATTTTGTTTCTGTGCCCCAAAAAATCGAAAAAAAAAGAGAAAATGTTGCCCGATGACTTTTGCTTTCGCCCCGTGAAATATTGGATAAGTTGAACCGGAGTTGCCTGGGCACGGAGTGAAAAAGGTTAGCGTCTGATCGGATTTGATTTGATTATCGCTAATCAACTCAACTACCCGAAGGCCAAGGGCCGTAGATTGAACGAATGAAGTGGGTTCGAGTGGCGAATGTCCTATTTTTACCCGAGACATCCCTCCCCCCTACATTAGTAAAGGTTTCTTTTTTGGGGACTTTTTACAGGGGGGTTTGAGAAGAAAGTGTACAAGTATTTTATTGTGCCACAGTTCCTGGTGGAATCATGGTATCTGAGAGGAGATATATCTATCTAGTGATATATCACAAACATATTGAGTTGAAAAAGCAGCTTAACGTGGGGTTTCCCTAGTGCCTATTTCCCTATTTAAGTCAAATAGCAGATTATGTTCTATTAAAACCGGATATATCTATTGCTGTCTCTCAATCTCGCTCTCTTTGGTCTATCTCTCTTCTCTCTCTTTTCTCTCTCTCTCTCAAAATAAGAACAACAACTCATTAGATCCGCTCAGTAGCGAACGAGAGAGTTTTTGTATGCGCTCTGAAAGTGCTTTGCATATATTTTCTCTCCGAACTTACTTATTGAGAGATTGCTCTTTGTAGTACCTATCCCTTAAGTTTTGAAAATGAAATCGAGAGAATAGAGAGTTGAGTTTACGAACTTCTGATTTATATTTATATTTGTAATTACTGCACAGGCTTAAAGATATTGTTTTACACAACAAACCCTTGTTTATTTTATTAAACTTTAAATTAAACTGTAAGCCTGGCTACACAATTAAGAAGTTAGTGAGCTTAAAACTGCGTCAACACCGACGACGAACTGTATTAGGATTTAAAGTCCCTAATCTAGTGGGATCTCGGTTTAGTTATCGTTTTTCCAAATTGTCCCTTCAGTGATGGCCACCAATTAGTTATACCCTCGGCTCCCTGCCTGTGGACAACTCCTCCAGCTGCCCCAGCTGCTCCATCTCCGATAATCCCGACCTCCACTTTCGATTTATCTTTTTTTGAGCTGCCCCCCCCGCCGAGCATTATTGCTGCACTCCTCTGTTGCCCAAATCTCCACAATTAACACACTTTATGTGGCATTGTCTCGGCTTCCTTTTCGCTTTTTTCCACCAACTTTTCGGGCCTTCTGGGGCCTGTGTGTGTATGTGTGTTACAACAATGTGGCAGCTGATGAAGTCAATGCCATTGATAATTATGCTGATGAACTCGACAAGCCGGGGGGCAGCGCGCGCTGCTCCCAGTGACGCATTGCCTCATTAACACGAAAGCCCCGGCATTTATTTTGGCCAAGTTTCGGGGGAGTTGGCAGAGAGAGTGGCCCACAATTGGCACGCATGTCGGCCGTAAGCGGGATGGCGCATAAAAATAAAAGTGTCTCTTAATTTGTAGGCCCACCGCCCACCGCCCGCCGCCCATTTTCTTAGCATTTTCACATTTTCGCTGCTATTTAACTTGGCCGTGTTTGATGGTCGTCGCATCAAAGGCAAACGCTCCCGAGAACTTATTAAGCAGCTTTCATTTTTAATTATGCCTTTCCCGCTTCGACTTCGACTTCGACTTCGACTTATATATTTCTTTTCCTGTTTTTTTTCCCGCCTGTCGCGAAAAATTATAAAATCATTTTGGAGTCCAACACCTAAGGCCCTCGACCCATCTCGTCAGCCATCCAACCAAGTGCAATCAATCACGTAAAATTTAATTAAATTCTTAAGAAAATTATACAAAGATGATAATTTTCTGTTCTGCCCTCGACCTTATTTTTCGATTTTTCTTGATTTTTCCACTGGCCAGGTCCAGGGGTTTCTGTGTGTGTGTGTGTGTAGGAAACTGATTTTGTTTTCCTATTTGGAGGAGGAGGGTCCGGCACTTGTTTTGATTGAGCACAGCGAAGCCCCACCTAGGCAGGTCCCAGGACTCGCTGTTTTGCTCCTCTGCTGATCCCTGCTCCCCACGACATTTGTCTAATTGTTTGGACAGCAAAACAATTTTGTATTTCACGACTTTGAATTCAAATTCAATTTCATTCTGGGCCGTTTTTTAATTTGACAGCTTCGACATTCAATTGTTTGACAGGTTCCAGCATCTTGACTGATGATTCTTGATTGGTAGGGGGGTGGAGGGAAGATGAACGGCAAGAAAGGACTATTGTTAGTAATATTTATAAATATTTACAAATTTTTTTTATATAATAAATTATCAATGAACTGCCTTTAAGACTCGCTTGTGCCTTAATCCCAACTGATCCTAGAATATATAGCTTTCAAACGCATTTTAGGTATTTTCCTGTATGGAAAATATTTAATAAAAATTGTATAATAAACTATCTAAAATAAATGGAAATTTCTCGCAGTATTGCGATTCCTGGCTGGGCAATAAATTGCAGCAGGCGGCGCTGCTAAGTATGCTGCGATTGTTGCCAAGCCAAAGAGGGACACTCTCATATTATGCACATAAATCATAAAAATGATGTGTCAGTGTGCGTGGCCGTGTGTGTTTCTGTCTATGTGTGTGTGTGCAGCAACTGCATGTTTTTTTTTTTCGGGCAGAAGGCAGAGCAGGAGGAGAGCTGTGCGGTTTTTGGCCATTGCCATCCGTCAAAGTTGTTTAAGTGTTTCTCTATGTTAATGCCATGTGATAGTCCTGTCGGTGTTGTTGCTACCGAGTGTGTGTGTGTGTGCTCGGCTTACTCAGTGCAATTACAGGTTGCACACACACACATGCACGCACGCACACCCGAACGAACACACTTAGACACTCACTTGAGAGGTGGGGGGGCGAAGGACCCAAAGGAATTTTCGAGTGCCATTTACATCTATGAGTGCAGCAGCAGCAGTGGCAGTGGCAACCAGCACTGCGCCACACAGAACCAAATTTGTAGATATCAGATATTCCCTCAATATAAAATAGTATCTTATGGATACTACTCGCCTAAATAACTTCAATTTTGAATTGCTAGCGAGGCCATTCCTTTTCTTGCCGTGCACCGTGCTAAAGGAGATCCTGCACTGGTGCGAGCACACTAATGCCTGACGACTGGCCGGCACATTTATCACACATTGTACTCTCTCTGCCATTTAAGCAGTTTGCCATTTACGAGTATGACTGCGACTGTGACAACGGTTTTGCCTGGGTGGCAATCCTTGCAGTTTCCCGGCTTTTGCCGCCCAAATATACAGCCTTGGACGATAGCCAAGCTGTGCCACCTGAAATCCTTTCGGTATTTCAATACGATTCCTGATGATAGCATTGCCGTAATTCCATGGTGTATTCTCCGGTAGTTGCCCATCATTTTTTGTAGTATAAAAAAGGAGAAATTATATTGTAAAATTAAAAGGGAGAAAATGCAACAAATGTGGAATTATCTAGACACAGATTTCCTTTAAAAACAGTATAAGCTTTAAGATCTGTAACGCCATGAAATTTCTTTCCTTAAGGTTCTCTTTGAAATTTCATGAAAAAGCCAGAGAGAAAGTGCTCTTGTTTTTGCAATTTCGAAGCTCTCAACTTTGACCCAACGAGAGGGCGTGAATTTCGTTACTTCTCAGTTGAAAATAAGCTTGCAAATGTATCCAACTTATGGATATTTTTATTATAAGATCTTTGACTGCATTTAGCCTTATTTTCCAATGATCTATTTGTCGCAAGGAGTGCCATCTATCCAACAGAAGCCACTGAATCAATATGCCGATACTGATGCTGATACAGACATTTTCTCACCGCCCCTGGCAAGTGTGAAGCACTTGGGTTTATTTTATTGCCACTTGGCCGCAATTGCCCGCACCAATCCCTTGGCCTGGCCAAAAGTTCGCACTGACAACATCATCATTATTGTCGCACTCACCTGCGCCATTCTCGAGTGTGCGGCGCCGGCAACTGCAGCAGCTTCTCTGTTGACTTGCTCGAGTGCCGAATGCAAAATGCCAACACAGCTCTGCTGCCCATCATTCAGCCCTTCCCTTCTCCTCCTCATCCTTATCCGCCTCCTCATCCTTATCCTTATCCTGCTTCTTCTTACCCCTCCTCGACACCACTTTAAATTCCCTCCCTAATGCCAGTCCACCGGAACTTTGTTCTTATGCAGGCTGCCTCTCAGGTGTGGCTCGAGCGAGGGGAGCAGCTCGCGCGAAAGCCATCAACAGCAGCTTCCGGCTCAGGATCAGGTGGTGTTAATACATTTTTGATTCCGATCTGGGCATTAACTTTGCCCTATATAATTGCCAAGACACATGTATACATATGTACGCTCCGGATTTAATTAAAAATGCATTTAGTACTTAAACAGGAGGGGAAAACATAATCTATCAACAGTAATTACTTGTAGATTTTAAAAAGAATATTTACACATATATTATATATGAGGAGCAGCAAGCATGATATCTCTGGCATATACTTTTGATAAATGCAGTCTATAATAAGCTTTTACTATTCGGATTAAGAACTTTCCCCGAGGTCGGCAGAAGATATCAATATATAGCCATTGAATGTCCGAGATCCTTGTCACCTTGTCAGTGTCGCCTTGGTCCTTGCTCATCTCTATCACTATATATATAGTACATACCCCTGTCCCTGTTCCAGTCGCAGTCACTCAGACTCAGTGCCTGCAACTGGTAAGTCGGGGCTGAGCTGCGCCTCGGTCGCTGGTACATCTAAATGCCGGCTGTAAATGACTTAAGTGCCTGGCATTTATCTACTAAAACGTGTCCCTGCTTTTCGTCCTTGTCATCGTCACAGTTATTCACTTGGCTTTAGTTGCCGCATCTCTTGCTCCGGCCCCGCCTCACCCCGCCTCGGTTTTAGCTGTTGTTGCCGTTGTCACACCTGTTAAAGTAAGTGAGAAGTGTAGTGGGTGGCAGGTGGGCACCAGGTGGGCGCCAGATGGGCGCCAGTTGGATGCCAGGTGGGGACGGATGCACAAACATCAAACTTTTTTGGCCAAGCAAAAGTTTTCACATCAAATTCATTCGGTCGCCTTTTGTCTGTGTGCAAGCGTGTGTGCGGGTGTAAGTGAATCCGCAATTGTATGCCAAATGACTTTTCAACTTTTCCCCACATTTCCCACTTTTGGCACGCAAACAATAAGCCGAGATACATGGACACCAACACCTGCCTGGACCATCCATCCTGTCGAAAATGCAATGACAACAGGATTCTGCTAAAATATTACACAATTTTCGGGGAACGTTGTCTCCGAGTCCATTCTGTTTGTTCAGCCTGGCAGAAGTGAATGATCGGCTTAGCGCTGCTCCGGCTCCGGCTCTGGCTCCGACTCCGATTCCTCTCCAGAGCAACCACTCCTGACTTCTGGCGATGATATTTCACAGATCCATTTTGTGCCAGTTTTCTGTGTGGCCAAACTGAAGGACTCCGCTGCCCTTGACTTGCTTTTAAGTCTTCAAATTCAAGTCTACTTTTAAGTTCCTTTAAGATATGAACATAAATTCCAAGTTTTCCATATTTTTAATAAAAAAAAACATCGATTCTAAATCGTTTTGGCTTTAATTCTACACAAATGCTTCTCTTTCCTGGCTTACTTTTAAATTTCTAGTAAGAAAGCATCTTATTCCGCATGTAAAGCTGCAAACAAAGCAAAGTTTTCGATATTTTTAATAAAAAAAGTCGATTTGAAATCGTTTCTCATTCTCTTCGATTCTACACGAAGGTTTTTCATCCTGAAATATAGAACCTATAAGGTATCGTCACATTTTCCCGTATTTCTGAATCTATCGATATTTATCGGTGAGCGATATATGTTTGATACCGATAAGACATCCGCGTACATCCCTGGCGTAGCTCTGGCAAGGATAACGAATGGAATTTCGCTTCTGCGATGAGCTATTCCCGGGTAATCGGGGAGAATGTTGGAGTAATGTGCCAACTTCTGGCTGAGTGGCCATCTATCTCTATCCCGATTGAGTGTTTAATGTTTTGTCACACAATTTAAAGCAGCTTCCTGATGATGCCACTTGCTCCTCCGAATGCCTCAGAATGCTCCAGTGGCCATCGGTCTATGCCATTCCTGCCCCGCACCTGGCGCCCCCCAAAAACCCAAAAGGCTGACGCCTGACTCCCCTCCTGGCTCCTGGCAAGATTTATTCCTTGTTTCGGGGGTGGGGGAGGCGGGGGCTGCCATTTTCCAAATAATTACACATTTACATTTTCATAGACAATTTCGGCGCAAATCATGGCCCCGACTTCAGTTCACTTACATGCGGAATAGAGTCAACAACAACGGCGGCTACTGTGCGGGGTCAGTTGCCGGAAACGGAAGTCGGGCGGCGACTACTACGGGATGTGATGGCCTCGGATCGGATCGGAATGGACAACCTTCGAGTGGGCGGAGTCCATTGTGGCGGTTTTATCTCTGGGCCCAGTGTTTGGGCGTTGATGTTGATGGCTATCTTTAAAAAGACATAAATCATTTCGGGGGGGCGAATGAAGAGAGTAGAGATGAGGCTGCCCCCAGTGTCTCAGTAATTAATCATGGCCCAAGGCGCTGACTTAATTCCTCGCCTCGACTCGCCTCGCCTCGCCCCGGAGTCCCGCATAGTTTTAGTTTTCTTAGGCTGGCCATTGCTATTAACATGACAGGGTAGCTCTGGGTGTCCTGCTCGGCCAGAGGAGTCCGACTACAAATTGTCAAATCAATTTGTAACGATTATGAAATCCTTTTCGCTACGGTTGCGTAATTTGCACAAATTAAGAGCCTGAATGGCAGGCAGCACTGGATATGTCTTTAATTCGATTGAATTTCATGCGAGCCAAGTGTGTGTGTGTGTGTGTGTGAGTTGCCTTGGCAATGCCAAATGGCATTTCGGTTGAATTTCAAGCTAAATTAAATTCCCCTTCTGGTCAGTTGGGCCCAAAGAACCGCAAATAGTTATTGCAATTGCAAAAGGAGGCCTGAAGGAGGCTCAAGAGGAGGCTGGAGCAAGGCTTGCTTGCGGGCAAGATGGCCGACAGGCGATGGCGACCGCAAATGACTAAGATACGTGTAAGCGGAAGTACGCCATTGTGGCCGAGTGTTTGCCTCGAACACACACACACACGCACACACACACTGGCCACAGTCATGCACACAAACAATTATGTCATTCATTATTTAATATCTAATTATCAAATGTTGCTCGGGCTGTATTTGTTGTTGCTGTTGTTGCTGTTGTTGCTGCTTGGCCCAGCGATAACAATTAAAACAAGGAAGGCGTCGAAATGAACATGAACAGCTGCCACCTCAACTTTGGCCACTGGTCCCGCTCCTCTCTCTTGGCCCCCTAAGCACTCTTAAGCCGCCTTCCTTCCCCCCCCACCAAAAACCCCTTGAAATTGCAAGTGGCCGCCACGCCCACATCAGTTGTTCGCCTTAATTGTCGCCCTTGTTGTTGTGCGCAAATTTATGAGCCGCACTCCGAAGTGGTTTGTGGTCTCGGGCTTCAGTGGGTTAAGCGAGCGTTTCAGGTTATGGTTATTGCACAAAGGCAATGGCCAGGGGCAGGGACAAGAGCAGGGGCAGGGGCAGGGACAAGAGCAGGGGCAGGGGAAGGGGTCACCAATTAGAGGGGCAGGGGCCAGCGAATATATATATCCCCCAAAATGAACTAGCAATTAGATGGAGGATCCTTAGGAGCTACGTCTCTCATTTTTAGCTATCTCTAATGTATTTCATCAAGTGTTTTTGGGTAAATTTTAATTCTTGCGGACACTGTCTGCTCACCTGAAGGACTTCCAATTGAAGACTTTTCAAGGATTGATTGAGAAACCAAAAAATAAAAAGAAATGCTCTCGAGTATGTCCCAAATTCCTTTGCCGCATCCCTTGTACAGTTTCAGCTACCCAGAGTGCTAAATTTGAGACGCAGGACTATAATTTCCAAATGGCGGCTCATTTAATGTCCACAAATAATTAGAACTTACTTCTCCCTCGGCTCCCTTGGCTCGTGCGGTTTCCTGTGCCGGACAAATGCCGCTTTAATTTAACTGCCCCTCCGCACCGACGCACCGAGAGAGCAGTTGCCAGTTGCCAGTTGCCAGTTACCAGTTACCAGTTACCAGCCGGGGTCCTGGCCAAGGACCTTAGTCGCAGTCTCGGTCTCATTAGTGATGGCTTTGGCCGCGCTCTGCCGGCACGAAAAAGTTGAAAGACCAAAGCAAAGCAACTTGAAGTCGAAACAACAATTTTCTTTTGTCTTCTTTTCTGTGTTGCCTGTGTCCTGTGTGTCTTGTTCGGGCCCGATCCTGCAGTTTGTAATTGCGGCAGGCCAGGACCCGGACAACGGGTCGGTCTGCCTTTGACCGATTCTAATGATGATAATGATGATGGGCTCGAATCCATGCGGAATGCTCTCTCTTTAGATAATACCCAATAAATGTGTATACACATACAGAAATTGAATTGTTTTCCACCTTTTCTTTATTTTTTTTTTGATTGTTCTAAGACCTCCGAAGGATCTTGGGCTAATGGGGGAATAAGAAACAGGTTGTTAGCTTAATCAACTCAAATTAAATAAATTAGAATCTGTTTGCTAACCTCAGTAACAAAATTGTTGTTCAAAATAGGAAAGGCGGAAAGTAGAAATATTATAAATTATAATAAATATTTTACGGCAAGTTTGATATATAAATCAATACTTTTAAAGCAATAAATCGACCAGCTTAATATTATACATTATTTATAAGTATACAGAGATTTATAAGTATATCCTAAACGTAGTAATATAATCGATAATATAAGACAGATAAACTAAATAATATTTTCCGATATTTTATCGAACATATGGATATGTAAATATCGATACTTTCTTGCCAAGCATTATTACCTTGATTGCCTTTTGTTTTTCTTTCCCCTATTTCCTATTCTAGTTTATAATTTGTATTTTTTTAACAGGTTCCCATAAATATAATATAAATAATATAATATAAATATAATATATATAAATTTAAGTACTATAAAAACGGAAAACTGCTTAAAAAGTACCCATAAATAAGTCAAATAAAATACTATACAAAAATACTTACAAAGAAACCTAGAAATATCATCAATTATATATCGCTGATGACTAAATGCTTTCTGGTAAAGATTTATGATATGTATGTTATTTATGTGATGAATCCACTTGATTTTGCTGTAGCAGAGGAACCTTCCTGAAACCAGAAACCAGAAGCCAGGCAGCGGAGCGAGTACGTGATAAAAATGATGCCACATGCAACTTGTAAGCAATAAATCTTCAATTTATTACAAAATAATTAAAATTAATGAGCGAAATTGAAAATGTGCACGTGCGTTTGTCTTTGCTCCTGCGACTCCTGCGGCTCCTGCGGCTGTGTGTGTCGAATACGAAAAAAGGGAACCATAAACTTCGCCAATAGCTCCAGCTCCAGCTCCGGCTCCCTTATAGATTGCGGAGACGGAGACCTGGGGGAGTCTATGCAAAAAAAAAAAAAGTCCTGGTAATTGCTGCCACCGAACGCGTGCTCCATGGCCGCATTTCCGTTTCCGTTTCATCGCACGGTTCCTGTTCCTGCCTGCGGCCCGATCAGAGAGTCTTTAAGGGGCCTTGACCCTGGAGTTAAAGTTAAAGCCAGCTCCCTGAGATCCCCCTCGTCCAGCTGCCATCCATCTTCATCGGTTGTGTCTGTCAAGAGCGAGAGCCAATCGATGGCCCAATCATGGCCATTTAGCACAACAGAAATGCCTGACTGTTTGGCATATCGTTCGGCAGGCGCACCAATTTATACTCGTATACTTTTTATTATCAATTGAATTTGCCCCGGCACAAGTGCAGTGTGCAGTGTGCGAACGAAATGTGTGTGTTCATTGGGCCAACAATTTGCAGCAATTTCCATTTTGTAAATTTGCAATAAATTCGTTCGACACTATGCAGTTTATTTTATCAGCATAGACAACTCAATTATCACCCGCTACCCTGGCCAGGAGGTGTTCAGGATTCCCCCGTTAAAGTTGAATTAAAGTTGCTGCAAAAATACATGCGGCGGTGTCAACTTCAGGATTATTTGCTTTAACTTTTACCCCACAAAATATGTATCTTTATGCTGGCTTAGTATTGCCAGATGTATATATATTATATGTATATATATTCAATTTATTTTTATTCAGTGTTTTCTCCCCCGGGTTTTTTTCAATTGCTTGATTTAATTAGAAACAAAATTGGTTTATAGACACTGGCTAGAAATGTTGTGAAACCACTCTCGGGCCAAAATGCAAATTTGGCAAAGAGCACGCCCACCTGGTATTGCCGGCCAAAAATCAATTAATAGAACCAACAAAATAATCTTTAAATCAGCAGAAATCACTACGAAATATGAGCAAATATTTGCCAATGGCAAATACATGAAAAGTAAATCTTCAGCCAATATTAACTAACTCGCAAATGATTTGCCGACCATTTTTCCATCCTAAACAAACAGCACTCCCCCCCGTGTCCCTCGAGTACTTCTACGTCGCTGCTTTTCCGAGGAGCGAGGAAAACTCTGGGCCAAAGAAAAAACCCACCAAAGTATGCCATACATTTGGCTGTCTCCGCTTTTGGCTTGTTTGCGATTTAAAGCAGCCAAGGAAATGGCGGCCAACACGCACACTCCACACACGGACGGGGGGGTAAGGACACACACACACAGCATCCACTCCATTTCTCCCCCCGCTCCCCTCTGTTATGAGTATAAACAAATTCACACATTTCGAAATTCGAACTTCGAAAAAAAAAGAAAGGACGAAGCAACGTTCGGCTTCGTGCTCTTTGCCATCTTCGAAGAGAGGGCGCCCGCCGCTCTTAGGGTGCCTCTCTTTGGCTAGGTGGGAAAGGAGGGGAGGGGATGGGCAGGAGGAGGTCCTTAATCAAATTTGGCATTAGCAAAGGTTTCGGTGCGGTCGCCAAAAGTGGGATTCCCGCAATTAAACGTCGCCGGCAGGACACCAGGATGTTGGCTGTTAAGAACGATGAGGATGTAGAGGGCCGCCGTGTCACGCGCCTTTTGGTCAATTCAACGGGCGCGCTAACTTAATTGCAACAAATAAATCATAGGGAGAGACTGAAGGGTGTGGGGTGTGTGTCGGGGTGTGTGCGGGGTGTGCGTTGTGGTTGTGCGTGAGTAAAATGCTAAAGAAATGTTGCGTTTCGCACATAAATGTCAAGTGCGTGTGTTGCTCATGTTAACACACACGCACACACGCACTCTAAGTAGCTTTTCCCCTCAGACAATGCAACGCTAAGTCCTCGCACACACACACATACACACACACACGGAAGCAGCAGGGACAGGAGTCCAGGGACATGACCATCGCATTTGCCCCCTTTAACGTGGTCCTGGTCCCGCCGGCCCACGATGATGAATGCCCATAAACTCGCCATAAATAAAATTGTTCGACTTTGCTTTTTGTTGGTCGATGTTGCTGCTGCTTTTATTGTTGCTGCTGCCTGTGGGCTGTGGAAATTATGCCGGAAAGAAAAATCACACGCTTCAAAAGTTTAAATGACTTAATTCGCCCGAATTTGCAACGCACAAAGTGGGCGTGCGGCCGCCCGCGGGAATACCCTTAAAGGACCTGCAAGGAAAGTGTTTTAAACCGAAAGGCACATGCCAGAGGGAAAAGCAGAAAAAATAAGCAAAAAGCAAAAACGAGACAGAAACAGAATATCATTTAAAATTTTTTTCTTTTTCTATTTATTTATGCCTTTTATTTATGTTAATATACATATAGGGAGACTACTCTACATCATATTTTGTGACAAGACTACAGTGTAGAAGAGTTCCACCAAGAAAGATCTTCTGTAAGCTTCCAACTTAAACATTTACGCTATTACAGAGAGCCACGGAATTAGGACTTGAGAATTTCTAGTGCACTCTTCTTAATAATTTCGTTAATTTAAAATGTAATTAAGCAAGCAGGAATCCGCGTAGATATTCACCAACTCCAAACTATATTCAATAAGTTGTATTAATTAAAAAATATATATATTCTTCCATTGAAATTAACCCTGAGCTAAGAAAGGGCATCCCAGTGTCGACCTGTTGGATTAACTTTTTCCGATCGGGCTTGCCTCCCCCCCATCTCGCACTAATTGTTTTTGGGGTTTTTCCCTTTAATTTTTCTTCTCCTCTTTTTCGCCGCTTCCTTTTGATGTTCGAAAATTTGTGGCCAACATTCACGAAGCGGATGTCGGAAGTGCTCCGTGGAAGGTGTGCGCGTCGTCTACCCGCCAAAAAGGGTAGTGTGTGAGGCTGAGCTTGGGCCTTAGTGTCGCCACTTTGTGTTATGGCTTACCCGGGCACGATCCTTGCGGCTGCCGCCGTCGTTGCCGCCGCCTCCAATCAGGACCAGACGACACAGGTCCTTGGCTTGATTGAGCCTCACACGAAAGTGCCGTAAAACGGCAGGAGGCGTCGCGGCAAAAGGAGCCGCCAAAAGTTGACTTAAAACTTTGCATCGCATTTGCATCGTTTATGCTGTGCTGTGTGTGTGGCCAGTGTCGCATGCGAATCCTTCCGGAATCACCAGGGCACAGTCACCGCAAAACCGGCATAATCAACAGGAGCAACAACAGCAATAAAAGTGAGCGGCCAACACACAACACAAACACACACACATTCTGAATGACGACAATCAACTCAATTTTCGGCAGCCACATTCGACAATTCAAACAAATCCCCAAGCCAAGTTGTTGTCTCTCCATCTCCGCCTGCCTGCCTGCCTGCCTGCCTGCCCTAAGCCGTTCTCCGTCTATTTTGTGAGGACTTGGGTCTTGGGACACCAGGACACCGGGACACCGGGACGCAACCGGATCTACTGACAACGCGCATCGCATTTCACGTGCCAACAGTTTTGCATATTTCATATTTAGAATTTGATGCGCCACAGAGCGCGGCCCAAGTCAAGCCATTGAAAGAGGCATGTGCCTACTACACTGGCAAAAATATATATGTTATATAATAATATAATTTAAGTACACTTTTGCAGGATGTTTGTCCATCAATTAGAGGGAATTTCAGTCGATTAACCAAGCACTTAATTGAAGCACGCACTTTGTTTAATGTTCAAACATGACTAGTTGAATTTTCAAGGACCTTTCTCGGCGTGTATTCGGCGCAAAAAAACATATGCAGCCAAGGCAACAAATTACGAGGCTCCTTTGGCTGACTTTGGCAGTGCGCAAGTTTCCCCAGTCTCAGTCTTAGACTCAGTCTCAGACTCAGTCTCCCTCCACTCAGCCACTTCGATCTGTCAGCCACGTTGCGTATACGTTCGCATCCTTAGCCTTATCCGTCTGTCTGAGCCCGGGCCTTGAGCCTGTCTGCGTGTGTGTACATGCCGCCTATTTGCATAAACAGTGGCAGCAACGGGAGATACGAAAGTATCTCAACCTGGTCGAACAAGGAATCTGCTGCTGCTGCTGCTGCACAGATGCGCTGCCAACTTTGGCAAGTATCTGGAATTATCAACAAAGTATTGCCCCTGTGTACTATACTTGTGTTCCCTAAGCCATATATCTGAATTATAATTATGGGAATAATCGTTTTTTATAAGCTCTCTTGAAAATTTGTACATGTATAGGTCATTTAGGGCCATACTCTGGCCTACGACTTGAATAAATTATATTGTTATGAGGCTCTGCCTCCGCCTTGTATATGGCATCTCATCTTCGATTCAGGCGCTCAACCCTTCCTCGAAAGGGGCAAGGATTTGGATAAGTTGAAAATATGGTTATGGCCATCGTAAAGGGGATTTGCCAATTTGAGTTATTCGAACGCAATTAATGGCCGAGTATTTTTCAGAGCAAGGCCCAGACTGATGCCCCCAATATAGGAATCCGATAATTGAATAGGGAATCAGCGAGGGCGGAGACCGGGATGGAGACGATGGAGACCCCGACTGAGGCCAAGAACAGGTGCAAATATCAGAATAGTAAAATGAAACATGAATTTCAAATGGAAAGCGAGGCTGGGAATGAAAATCCGTAAGCCGTAAACGTTTCTTTTTTTTTTTTGCTGTTGTTTTTGTCCCCTTCGCTTTACCCCCATTTACGGTGGAGCAGCTGAAGCCGATTTTCCGGCAGGAGTTGGCGCCTAAGTGGTTGTGGTTCAGTTGAGTTGAGTTGCCTCAACTTGAGTTGAGTTGATTTCCCATGCAGCACGCGCTTCTTAGCCGGGGAACCACTCGTCGCTCTCTCTTTCTCTTTCTCGTTCTCTTTCCCAGAACCGATTCTCTGGCTCATTTTTCCCAGGACCTTTGTGGACCATTACCAGGGGCAAATCACAGTCTCCTTCGCCTGAATTTGCCTTAATAAAAAGTCAACAGATGACGGTGTGGGGAGGCATCATCCCCAGCATGGGAGCCATGCGAATTAAATATTTGCCTAGAATATATCAACTCATATTTTTTACACGTCATTGAGCATGCGAGATTATCATTGTCATAAATCATACATGCTCTCACAGTCTTTTTTCCATAAATATTTACAAAGGCCCAGGCCCCGAGGAGCGTGTGAGGATGCGTGGCGTTTTTTTTATATTTTTTTTTTTTGGATATGGAAAGAGCTTAGGGTTCAGGCTGCAGGTTGCAGGATGCAGGATGAGCAGGATGTTAACCATGGCGAATGCAAAAGTCCTTTCAAAATGTATCCATCCCAGAGCAAGACTACTCGGCAAGAGAGAGAGCATCTATAGTAACAGCTCCTGGGCATCCTGTTCGCATACACTGCACCAAATGTTGTCTTATTTGTAGAATAGATTAACTGATTCTCCTGTCATATGTGTAGGAATATATATTATATATATATTTAATTGTATATATTTTAAATATGATTATTTGTTTGTTTTTTTTTATTTATATTTAGTTTTTGTTCTGTGTTCACCTTGCAGCACCTGTATCCTGTGTTTTTTTTTTGTTGCTTACCAACTGGAGAGTAAGGACTAAGGTCTGACAGGCTGGGCTGGTAGTCGGATTCCAGCTACGTCGGATGCAGAGAAATTGTTTTCACTAAGTCACTCATCATCGTGGCCGTGTGTCTCCGTCACCCGTCGCCGCCTCCTTCTCGAGGATGTTGAAAGGCAGCTCAAGCTCTGCTCTAGCCCCTGACAATGAGTAACGAGTCCTGGCGAGAAGGGGGAGCGGTGTGTGTGTGTATGTACTTGCTGGTTGCATTGCAAGTTATTTTGTTGTGCTGCTGTCAGTCGGAGCTTATAGCTGATGAGGCGTGTTATATGCATTTTATTTGCCTCCTCCTCCGGGAGCCCTTCGTGTGAGCTCCATGTGAGCTCCGTGTTCCATTTCAACTTACCAGCACCACCCCCGTTAGTGTATTAAAAAAAAGGATCCCCTGACTCACAGAGAGAGCTCCGCCTTTTCTTGCCACTTGCCGCTTGCTGCGGTTGTGGCACAACGATACGCTGCTGGAAATTGCATTTTGAGGTTTCTCTGGGTGGGATTTTTCGGTTCGTTCAGGCGTGGAGTGGTCTCGCCACTGAGTTGGGTATCAGATGGCGTCATCTCTTGCTCTCTCTCTGTGTGTATGGGTGCCGGAGGTCGATGAGGCATTGCACACAGAAGGAGGAATCACTCATTTGTTATTCCTGCCACATATCGCTAATGAGCTGGAGGCAGACACCTATTGTGGGCCCTACTGCCGGGCGGGGAGTCTCTCTCTCTCATCAATTAACACGTCAGCTAATGTTCGGCAGTCAAATCGCTGAAAAGTTAATGATAGTCCCCAGTCGGAGTTGGAGCAGGCCACACAGCGGGAAAAAACTCCAAAGGATATTTAGAGGAAAACCTAGAAGAATTCCAAGGAAATGCATTTAATTTCGGGTAAGAAATACATGTAGTTGTAGTCTCTTTTTTTTTTCTACCTGTTCTGAAAGTCAATCTGGGCGGCAATTTAAGGCAGCTGCTGGGCTGGGAGGGCAAGGGGATCTGGGATCCCTATCTCGGTATCCTGGCAACCCTAAGTAGCAGCTGTGGCCATCCACTGGCCAGTCACTTACGCACACATCCCCCAAATAGAGAGAGAGCCTATCCCATTTGATTTGCTTGCTAAAACCCCAAAACCCCCACCCCCACCCATTGTAATCGATAAATGATTTTGTTTAGTTTTGTACACTTATACGGGGGTCGGAGGTCGGGGTTTTCGAGGGCTTTGTAGCATGCAAAAATGTCCTGGGGCGAGTTGCCGGGACAACGGGAGCTGCTAGCAGCAGGAACTGGGGTACTGGGGTACTCGGGGAACGGCTGTGAAGCGTCGATGCCACATGACATACCTAAAAGGATTTGGACTTAAGCAGCTTACCATGTAAACAGCGTGCTCACAAACACACACGGGCACACACACACACACACGCACACACACACACACACACACACTGGCGCACTGGCACACACAATGCGAATTATGATGCATACTTTTATGTAGATTATGAGCCCACACTCACACTGGGAGAAAGAATGAAGGAGGTTGCCAGGATTTGCTGTCGATAGATCAATATTTAAGCCAGGTACCGGTCGCGCATACAGTGATTACTCGTACATATTTAACCCAACTCAAAAGGAGTCTAAAGCTGGACAAAAGATATACTGAACTGCACTCATTAAGAAATGCAATTTAAGCTTTTAATTTTAATACCTAACAAATGTACAGCAATGTCTTCACATTAATGTGTATTAAAAGGCTTAAGGAGTAGCCTACCCTAACAGGTACAATATGGTTCCAGCTTTGTCTCACTGTAGACTCGGATCCGGGTTGCAGCTGACGCCTTTCCAGTAAAAAAAAAGAAGCAAAACTGATGATCCCGGCTTCCGGGATAGTTGTCCCTGTGTACCCCGTTCACATTTGCATAGCATCTCAAGTCTCCGGTGTCTTTGGTCTCCGCCGGTCCCAAGTCACGGCATCTTCTGGTCGCGCTTGCGCCTTCTCTGGGTTAAGGGGGGCAGCAGCAGCAGCAGCAGCAAACGAGTCCATCTGTCCCGCGTCCCTTCCATCTGGCCAACTTCCTGCTTCTGGCTGCCTCTGCCCTGCCTCTGCCCTGTCCTGCTCAGCCTGCATGCAAATGAGGCTCATATATCTGGCGCTCTTGCTGCTGCTTTTTTTTTTACTCGTAGTCGTTCTTCTGCTGTTTTTTTTTTTGTTCTTTTTAGCTCGTGTCGTTGTTACTTGTCCCGCCTTGGATTGTGCTTGTTATGTAAAACTTTAGACTTTTCATAGTTTTTGCCGGATCCTTCCACCGTCTGCACCCCCGTTTGCGCCCTGAAGTTTCGGTCTGATTGTGAGTCCTGTGCCAGCTGCCTGTCAGTTGTTAACTCAACTGCTTTGCATCAAAATATCAATGCATACTTTGGGGCCATAGGCATAAATTACAGTCCCAGGACTTGGGG
>JAEIIG010031423.1:0-40411 GCA_018904695.1 Drosophila parvula
AACACACACATACTTATATATATACATACTCATCCATTCTTTGTAATAAACAGCAGTTTTTATTTTATACTCCAAGCAACACAGTCGCTTATTTGCAAGCTCCCCTTCTAGCATTTTTATAAAGTTACTCGCTCAAGAGATCTCCTCTACTCCCTCGGTTACAAGACTGTAACTCACGCACTCCCACGCCGCACAGTGGGCGCTAAAAGTGTCATAACTTATTAGAGTACAAGGCAAAGCGACATATCCGTTGAGCGCCAACGGAAGTTGGCAAGAGAGAGAGGGCTTAATAAAGTGCTAGTCGATGTCGATGGCACAAGCCAAGTCCAAAGCACGACGTGCACTTTAATTAACGCCGATAGGCGATAGATACACAGCAGAAATGTCCTTTCAAATAGAAAATTTAATGGGAAGAACGAGGACGTCTTCCACAACTGGTTACCTTACATTTTGTTTGCTGAATTACCAAATTTAAGATTATATATTTACCCTCAATTTGAACTTTAATTAAATTTAAAAGAAAAAGTACAGTCTGACAAGAAGGATACTGTTGTCGCAATATAAAGACTAGCAAATATAGGCAAGTCCCTAAATCAAACTCAATTTTAACGTCATAACACTTCTGATCCCTTCTCCAACTCGTTTCTCTCTGTGTTCGCTGTGGCTTGACATCTCCGTACAGAGCCTCGGGCCAGGATTGCCGACGGCTCCGGATTCCGGAAGACCGACAAGGCAAAGGACTGTCAAATCGCCGCCTTAACAGCGTCTAAGCAGGCGCTGCTGTAATTGACAGCTGTTAGCTAACAGACAGCGGCTAAGCACCGTCTGCCGTTGCTGCAGTTTCCCGTTCAGTGGGTGGTATGGGGATATGGGCTCTAGGTAGGAGGCGCTGTCGTCGTCGTTGTCAACGGGCTGCGTGGCGAGTTAATCAAAGCGCAGTTAATTGCTCCGCCGAAGGAGAGGCCGAAAAAGAAGCAGCTCTGGTTGGGATTTTCCCCGGCGGGTGGGATCAGCTTTCGGGCGGGGGTCCTTGCTTGTTGTGTGTGCCTTCCGTGTGTGCGTGCCCCATTGATTAACTTAACCCCTTTTTGCTGCTGTCACTATTGTTGCATGTCTAATTTGGCAAGTGTTGAAGCGACAGGAAGGGTCGCGTTGGGGTTTGTTTTTTAATGGCGGGGCCAGGCTCCAGTAAGTCTATGAAAACAATAAATACTAATTAAAATGTATTTAAATACAAACAAGAAAGCACATATACAGACATACGCTGTACATGACTGTGTACATCCATAGTTGCTCCACTTTCTGGCTATCCTCAGCCTCAGGCCTTCTCTTTCGCTCTCTTGCTTGGCGCCAGAAGAAGTCAAGGCATGTCTGTGCATGTGTGCTTCATATGGCTGCGTGCACTTCTGTTCGTGCCAGTTGTTTACTTTCCCGGCTCGCTAGCGCCACCTAGCGGAAGTGCTTCATAAAAACTTAATTGTCCATGTAACACTTTTTTATAGTTCTACCCCCAAAGTCTGGCTCAACCTTAAGTGGCAAGCAACTTACATGGCATAAAGCCATTCTGATTGAAAGTCTTTAATTTCGTTAGGAGAGAGTTATGCCAACAGGAAATCTTTCGTGGTAACTGCTGGCAAGGGGGGGGGCGACGAATGGGGGAAGAACTTTTGCGATGTCAGCACAGAAGGGTGCTTGGGGAACGGAGAACGAGAACGAGAAAGGAGGGGTGTAAAAGTCCGGGAAACTGAAACACACATTTCTTTTGACAACAGTAAGTGGAGTAATTTGATTTGGCGTATAACAGACGTCAACTTCTATGGGGAACCTAGGTTTCAAATAAATTAAAGTTATACACAGAACTTCTCCAGAAGGAGTTTTCTTAGTGTAATATACAATGTACATATGTACATACATACATATATTAAAATTAAACTGCACCAGGCGATTCAATATAGTCATGTCCATCTGTCCGTGTGTTTCTAAGCAATTAAGCTACGGCTTTCGTTCTGAATGCTAAAGCTTTTTGGACAGATACGATTTTGCTGGAAAAAATTACAGATGCTTTAAATATCCAATGATAAAAAAAAGATACAAACCTCTTAGCTGTTTTGACGGGAGTGAGTTGTTTGTGTGTTCATGCGTTTGCGCTTTACAGCACAATCCGATCTTGAGTCTTTTTCGATTGGATAAATAACAGACTTCTTACCTGTCTGTTAGTTATAATATAACAAGCATGTATGGTTCAGTTAGATAGCTATAACTTCTATATAAGCTAAACAGTTTCCTAAGCTAACTTCCTGTGTCTTTTTTTATTGGCCCCGCAAGGATATTCACCCTCATATGACTTCTTAAATTCTTTTTAATTAGTTGTGTGCCAATTTGACTCGGTGTACAATTTATAATTTATGTTATTTTATGTTGCTTCGATTTGTCTTGGTCTAGTTTGAGTAAGGGCAAGTTCAATGTAGAATTTTATAGTGATTCTTAGCCATCTACACGAGTCGCACTTTTCGGATCACTTGTGTCATAAAAGCAATATGTGGCACTATTGTAATCGTCAGTGAATAGTAAAGTTTCCACCATTCCCACCGTCTTTTATGTTGCATGTTCCCTTTATTCTCTCTGAATCAGGGTTTCGCGGTAAAAAAGAGAGTGGAAGCCGACAACTTCGGCGACATCATCCATTCTCATCCGACGCACTCGCAATCCGTGACAAAAAGATTGCGACTGACAAAGGAAAATAGATTGAATTGCGTGCGAAATGCGTTTGCTGTGCGTTCGCTGCATCAATGGAACGCTTGTGCCTGCCCTCGCACCCCTGCCAAAAAAAAAAAAGGACCCAGACCGCCCCGGACTGTCTGCTGTCTGCCTCCGTTTCCTGCCGCTGCCACACCCCTTGTGCCGCAGCCTAAATGCTGTACGTGTAAAGCATTTAAAGTAATGAAGCAGCCAACGGAGGCTGGGATCGGGGGGCCCAGGTTGCCGGGGTGGCTGTTGATATTAGTAACATTTGGGCGCCGACATGATTTGGCCAGGACAGTCATTCAATGCACGCAGCCAATACATCAATATGTCGTCCAGTCAGTCACTCAAACGATCCGCCCAATGAGGCGGCAAACGGATGCAGAGCCCACTGGGAGGATGGACCGCAATCAGGAGGAAGACCACGGTCACGGCCACGGTTGCACCAGGAACTGGCACAGGAGCGGCAGCAGGAGTTGGTGGCCATAGCTGACTGGCTGCCGACATATGTGAGATATAGGCAGGCGGTGCGTTAATTTATGTGCGGAATTTAAATGGATCACCATCCGGCCGTAGACCTCCGCCGGCCGGACACCCACAAATTGTTAGAGCAAGCATTTCCAGGCGCGGCACAGACACACAGTAAATACATAGATGCTAGTGGGAGGAGCTACTTGCCACTGTTGGCCCTTGATAAATGTTTGGCTTTACTGCCATGTTGCTGTTGGTTTTGGCCCCCTGCCCATCTTGTACTCAGCCGCTTCCTTGAAGACGAGCTCGCTGTGCCGGCGATTATGAGCAAAGTTTTGGTTATTTATCAACTTAATGACTGGGGACTTGCCGTCGGCTGGCGTAATTTAAAGCTCTTAGATTGGATTTATATTGCGAAATTAAGTTTAACTGGAAATAAAAGTGATATTAATTTCCGTTATGGCTTTCGGCCATCAACCTGAACTCTACCATGGTGAGTCGCAGGTGCCGCCCCGCCCCGCTTTAACTCATTCAACCAAATTGAGCTCTCTCCCGACAGCGATTCGATTCCCTTTGACACTTGCCACCACCTCTCCCTCTCCATCTCCACCTCCTCCTCCAGCTTATTGATTTGTTTCGCTCATCCACTTGCCAGTGTCGCTGTCAGCTTGTTATTGATGGCGCCATCACCAGACCCAGCCCCCCAGTTGGCACCTGTTGGGTTTAGGAACTGTCGCCGACGAGGCCACCCCTTGGCACCTGGGTGGCTTAGCCCCCATCCATCCTCCCATTCAGCCCGACTCAACGCTTCGCTGCACTTTTCCCATTCGACTGTTGTTCGGTTTGAATCTGCCAAGTGTATTTGCCTGGCAACTTCCTTCGGCCCTGCCCTCCTTCCGGATGCCATACAAATGTCAGCATCATAAACCAATTTTTATAAAATTTTCCAATTTGTTTAGACGAATTTAAGCAGCAGCTCGGGGGTGCAAGTGGCCGGGGTAGCAGGGCTGCTGGGTAAATCCCGGCTAAGTAAACACCGTCGACCCAGGGGTTGGGCCTTCCGTCGCCACCCTGCTCCCGGCCGAAGCAAGATGCGTGCTGTCATTTCTTTAGCCCCTCATGACATGAGCCATGAGCCTGTCCCATCCTAGCACTCCTAGCACATGTTTACCTTTCGCTCACTGGGCGCTTGACAAACTGTTCAATCAACTTGTTTCGCAACTGATTTGGGCCGTGCCAATTTCCGAAATTTGTGCAAAAGTTTGCCTCATCGCAGAGCGGGAATAAAGTTTATTAGAACAGTCCAAGTGGCTTTCCGCTCCCTAGCTTTTGGACTTGAAATGATTCTTCTGTTTAACTTTGCCCCTGCTCGGAGGACCTTTCCGCTGAAAAGGGGCAGGTTGTCCACGTTGAGTGGCATCTCTACTTCCCCCCAGCCATTCGAATTTCCATTAACGCATCTTGTGTAATGCATTTTGCACACCCTTTAACTCCGTCCCCCGGAAGGCTGCTTAATTTCGAATTAGGGTGGCATTTTCGTGCCATGTGCCAGGGGTTAAGGGTGCGGCTCGGCCGAGCTCTGAAGGTCTGTGTTTGTGATTTTCATTAATGGCATTTGGCACAATTGCAGCCAAAAGCAACCCTTCGGCACACAAACTGCAATTACGGGCCCTGACTTTGACTTTCACCTCCCGTGACTGACGGCAGTGTCGGGAAGTTATCAAAAATCAACCTGGAGCCAGCCGGGCTGCATCCGCATCCGCATCTGCATCTGCATCTTTATCGGCTATCCCCACTTCAAGTCAATCTTCAGTATTTGCAATCAATTTAATTTCAATGACAGAACATTTGCATGGAGTCGGTGAGCGGGGGAGATGGGCGGACTGCACTCGACGATAGGCTGGATTTTGTGTAAATATGCAAATCGAAAATGCAAATTAGTTGAATTTTGATTTTGTCTCGAGTGAGATGAATGAATGAAAACAGGAGCGCCTTCTAGCCAGCACTCCCTTCCCCTTCCCTTCTCCTATTCTGGAGCCATTGATGTGGAAGAGCAGTTCAAAGAGTGGAGTGCGCCGGCTGAGTAATGCGAGGGGCTGCCCCGGAATAGGATTAGGCTGCCGCATGCGTAAGCTCATCAAGAGGATTCTCCTACCACAGTGTTTGGGTTTTTGTAGGCTTTAAAGGGTATTCTAATTTCACAAGTGTTTTAAAGTATTAAAGGATACATATTTTCGACTCGGAAAAGGGTATGTCTTGGTGTATATACTCTTGTAGGGAGTTCTGGCTCTTTTTGAAGCAGAGGTGCCCCAATACCTGACCTAAAAGCATGCATATACAGAGTAAAAAATGCTCAAAGATAGCATCCCTTTAGATTCTCTCAAAGAACCGTTTGCAGGTGCTCTAAACTGAAAAATTATTATTTAGAACGCATATTTTTCTTGAAACCCTAAGCTATCGAATAAGCACATCTAATAAGAAGTTTATGTCTACATAATACTTTTATTCGCTTAAACATACAACTTAGAATCAGATAACTGATCAGTGATACATGATACCTGATACGAACACATAATAGGAACTGTAAAAGGATAAATCCGAATCTCTTATCTATAGTCATTTGTGACCTTAGATGTACAATGTACATACATTTATCAGTTATCCGACCGCTCTTCCTACTCGTATTTCCACCCCTCTGCGAGGCAGTCGAAATTCCACACACACACGAGCGTATAGATCACTGTCATTTCGTGGCAGAGGGCTCGGTGAAGAGCCCTAAGCACCCATTGAAAAAAAAAAACAACAAATGATTAAAAAAGGGAACACAACCAAAAGCATTCCTCGAGTAACTCAAATATTTTAAAACGTTAAACAAAGACGCACGTTCAACTTGAAGCTGAAGTTGAGGGCACTGCAACCCCTAGGTGCGGCCGCCTGGCAACCCTGGACGAGACCCTTAACGCACCCTGCGACGAGCATTTGGCACACTATTATTATTATTATTATTGTTATTATTATTAGTGCTTTTCCGGAAAGTGATGTGTGCCGGAAGGGTGAAAAGTCAGTTCAACCGTCTAGGAAATTAGTTTGGCAAACATAATCCAGAAAAGCAATGCAAGCATCAAAGGAATATAAACTAAATACACGATCCTATCATTTTTTTTTAAATTGATTTGATATAACGATAATTAAATCGTTATAATATGGAGCGTGCATATAATTTATATCTACCATTTCTGGAAGAGTTTATTTTGTGGCGAAATATGAAAAGTACTGAGAGTGCAAGATCCTCGAGCTGGAGAAGAGCGGCAACAGTGCATGTGCACAGCCGCGTGATGAGAACGCATGGGAAATGGACACGAAATGGAACGCCAAGCAGTAAATTAAGTGCCCGCTGGGAATTTTCTTTATCGAATTGTGCGTGCTCGTCTGCCGTCTCTTTTACCCCTCTTGGCTATGTCTCTCCCTCTCTCTCTCAGACTGGCTGGCCGTCTAGCCTGCGTGCGTCTACGCACTGAGAGAATTATAACTTACGGATCGGATTGGAAATGAAAAATGTTTAAGTTAAGTAATGGATCTTAAACAAAAGCCAATGAAATCATGTTTGTTTATTTCTTCATGCTATAAATAATATTAAAAAAAAAGTCACTATAGCTTAGTGGTCCAAAAGGTCCTATGTCACGGTTTAGTAAACTTCTCTGCCGAGCCTCTGCCGACACATGCTATCAACTTCGGCAGTTTATTGCATACTTGTAAGCTTGTACATTTTTAATTGATATTATTATCCCAGCAAAGGGGTTTTGGTTCTTGAATCTTACGGCCAGCGTCCTCGCCACCCTGTTAAAAGATTGCGGACAGATAAAGTTCCGGTTAAGAGCATTTCATTGGCTTTGTAAATGTGCGAATTTTTAACAGGGACCTTCACTTATTAGTTTTTTCATTAAGATAAATTACAGGCGCAAAGAAATCCGATATTCTTTTGGGTCAAGTTTATCCGGTAGTTACTATTTTCGGTCAGATAAAAAAAAAGATCGTTTTTCGATATCTCCTATGTATGTATATCTAAGTCACACGAACACTTAATGACTTTCTGTTAAGTTTGTCGTATGTCTCTATTTATGAAGGATAATCATTTGAAAACGTTTTTCTCGGTGCACTGCTCAGGATATATGTATATATGTATGTACGATATAAAGCCAGGCCGCTTTGCTGGTTAGCTCGCCCCGGTTAAAGGCCTCGACTGGAATGGACGCCTTCCCCCCGACCGCTCGACATCGTACCCCTGCCCCGATCGAATCGCGTTCCCTGGGCCTGGCCCGAGCTTACCCTTTCATTATGGGCTCGGTCGGGTCGGAATCGAAGACCTGGACAGCTTTAAGTTCCTGCCATGCGAATTCATCTCGATATTCCTCTGTTTTTATGTCGGCGCAGCAACACCCTGCCCCTCCGCAGTGGCTGCTCAGCTCGCAGTATTGTTATGTTAATTTTTGATTATACGCAATCCCATTGTTGTTGTTGCCGGCAATGCGAGTGAGTGAATGGCACGAGCCCGGCTTTTCATATCTGCTGCTCACTAATTTGTGCGCGTGCCGGCGGCTCGGGGCGCCGCTCAACCCCTTTCGGCGGCGCCCCTGAAAATCGCATTTAAATAGTGCCGAACACCCAGTCCTATCCCTTTTTTTTCGGCTGTCTGTCTTTTGTGCCTGCTCACTGAGGGCGTCATGTTCTTCTTAGGTCCACGTGCCGGGCATCAGTTTCAAGTTCGCCCCCAACTTGCGCCCAAAGGGGCGTAAGTCTGCCCTGCACTGCAAAATTAAAAGTGTTGCCCTTAAGTGTTTTGTTGTGTTTCAAAGTTGTTTGTTGCTGCTGTAGCCGCAAGCCTTGACTAATGTGCAAGACGGGCCAGAATAAGAGCTACATATAGCCTGCGTTTATGCGATGCCAAATTTTAAGAATCATCCCATGAAACAATTGAATTGAATTTCATGAAATGGTAATTCTGTGGCAACTATTATGGCGTACGTACAAGTGTTCTGCTGGAGACAATTTCACATTTTATCCAGTTGTCGCCTCGAGCTATTCAATAATTCATCAAAACCGTCGCATAAACTTGATAATTGATGCGGGACCGAACGGATGGACAACAATTACAATAGTCAATCAAGTTACACTTGTTCCTGGCACTCTACACCTTACGGTGCCCGATGTCTAATGAATGAGAGCATTTTGCGGCAACTCAACGGACACAGGTTGAAGGATAAGAAGAAGGCTTTGTGTGGGGCAGGAGAGATGTGTATTTGTTACAGATACCAGACACACAGCAACAAACACAGAAGTTAAAGAGATTGACTCCGGATATGGAGTCCTCCCCTCGCAGGTTAATTAAACCCCTTCCACGGAGCGGGCGCAGTGACGGGGAAGTGGAGCATTGCGGGGCATTAATGAATATGTATTATGAGTGTTGAGGTGCTAATGGACACGACACGCCACACAAAATTGGGGGGCAGAGCAGTGGCAACAAAAGCGCTGCAGCCGCAAATTGCATTAGAAATTCAAACAAGTGGGTGGCGCTCCTTTATGAACGCCCAGCCCCGGACCACGAACCCCCAGCGCATCCTGTTCCGAGTCGCAACTAGCGGAAATGTTCGACATGGTAGCGGGGCGTTAATTGAATATACAAAATGCCCAAGTCAAATCAGGATCAGGGGCTCGATTTAAACCCTCGTTGGACCATGCAAGTGGATGTTAGCAGATGGATGCACCACGTGTTAACCCTTCAGAAATTGTAATTGTTGGACCGCCGTTCGTTCGACGGGGTTAGCCTCAGCCACAGCCACTCTCGAGGGTTGAACGGGGAGCACGAGAGTTCGCTCAGTGTAGACTCGAACATCGTGGGAGTTTTGACAACTGCAGTGTTTAGTCGCTCTTCCGCTCATTGGATATTCAATTGTTGATGCCCTTCCTACGAAGGTACATTACCTATTCCATTAAGGGGCTTCTGGTCAAAAATGAAACGATTAATAGACATCGAAAGTGAGATAATTTAACTCATTCAATTCTGTGGCATTAACTGACTAGAAAATAATATAATTCATAGACTCATAGCTGGTCGATTTTATGAAAGCCTTTGCAATTGGTGTAAAAAGAGTTACACTATTTGCACCAGGTTACTTCTTTAAATATCAAGAGACTAGGTGATCGAAACTCTCACATAGAATAATATTTCAAAGTATATATTTATACATATTTATATATATATATACATATATATATTTATGATTTTCCTTTTTACTGAACTTATTGTTCGTTGACCCTTGTAAACTTTAATCCCATCTATATGGTTATTTAGTTGCATTGCCTTTAATTGGATTTTTTTCATCGCAGCTGTCCCTTGCTCTTTAACCTTCCTGTTTCCTTTTGCTTGAACCCTGTTACTCTGTAACACACTGAGGAAAACGATGGCTAAAGACGCAACCAATGTTTCGCGGACGAACTAATTAGTTCCCTGGATGGTTTCCGTTTCGAAAAATAACCGATTTTAGACCACCAACTAAATAGGAAGAGAAGAATTGGAATGCTTGCGCTTTTTAGCACAATTCAGGACTAAGCAACACTAAGCACTGTTAACCTTTATTTTTCGTATAAATTACAGGAAGGTACAGAACCGATTTGATTTAATAGCAAGTTTATAGAAGACATCCCAATAGTTTTATTACCAGACTTCAAGATTTATGCGATGGTCCTTTCCGAAAAGAAAACATTTGGTATTTTAAAGGTCTAGTCAAATCTCAATGACATTATAGATTTAAGTATGAAAAAAGAGTTATGTTTCGAGTTTTAAGCATAAGCACGGTCCTATGTCGCGAGCCAGCAAATTTCTCTACCGGTCCTCTGCCAGCACATTTATTTAACAATCGTGTCACTTCTGAAAAGGTCTTTGGGTATTCTATTTTGAAATTAAATCACAGCACGAGCAATATCACATTATCATTTTGTGGCTAATTTTATAGTATAGCCATAGCCAGTTTTCTGTACATATTATAGACATACTTAGCTTTTTTCACCTCTTATCCCTTTATGCAAATTCTTACGCACAAAACTACTAATCATAAATGAGATCAATTGAGAAAATTCTAATCTAATTTTCTCCAAGTGCACCTATCCTGGATGTCTGTTCCTATCGCGTTTATCGGAATCGTTTTACTTACCTTTTGGAACCCACATTTGGTGGTGTGCGTACTACTTCGGCGGTTAATGTTACTACCGGTGATGGTGATGGTGGCGGTGGCGGTGACGGCTACGTTACCGTCGCTATATCTGGGGCTCCTGCCGCCTCGATATCTGCAGTTGTTATCTAGACTCATTTCTGGCTGCAATGGCCGGGCATGAGTTCCGGATTGGGCTCAGCTCGGCTGCGTTTGTTTGGGTTTATGGTTAGAGCTTGCGTGGGATTAACCAGTTTTCGGGGTAGGTATAAAGAGTGTTCTATTGTTCTTGTTTTGATTGCTACGGGCAGATGTCTGGACGAAAACGTCGGAAAAGTGATTTTCGAGCGAGTTCTCTCTTTATTATTATTAAAACAAAATCTGGTTGTTTTTATTGCCGAAATGAGACCTAATGCCTTTTCCTCCCTTTCAGGTAGGTGAACTCATCGAAACGAGTAAGCTGGCACTTGCGAATGGGCTGCGAATCTTGATAAGTATAAAATACAAAATATCTAGTAGTTAAGCATATTATTTATTATTTTGATTTAATACAAGTCTGGGGCAAATAGAAGAAAGCCAAAGAAAAACAATCATTTCCGGTTCGAATTAGGAGGGAGCCCTCGGATTATGACAGGCATCAGGCGAGGAAAACGAAAAACGAAAGCAACCGTCTTGTCTGCCCCCATATGTTGCCTCGGGGCCCATTGTTCCACGGATCCTATTCATGCCTATGCGGCATGTGCAGCAGACAGCGTTCCTGCTGTTGTTATGATTGGCCCGGCTCAATGAGGCCTGTGAATGAAATGTTTATTAGCCCGATTATTGTTCATAGACCGGCCGTCCCGCCCCACTCCGCTCGGCAATTGATTTTCCCACAGGCTGCTGCAAGTCGGTCGAGTCACGAACTTCCTGGGCCACGCCCCCAATTGCAGCCCCATCTAAATTAGCAATTGTCACATTGCGACGACGAATGCACCACGGAGGGGTGGTTGGAAGCGAGAGCAGGGGGAGTTTTCCTCCACTCCCTATGCTCAGCTTTCCCCGTCTTCCAGTTCCTCTGGAGCTGAGCAAACTGTGTTTGCAGCCATTGAAAGCATCCCCTTCCTTCTTCTTCCACAGCCTCCACCCTCGCCGCTTGGGGTGATGGAAAATTCGTAACAATTAGCACTCAAGATAGATGGCATGGAAATGGATGGAAATGCCAGGGAGAAAATTGAAGGCACAGGAAAATGGTTCTGCAGCTCCGATTACAATGAAGAGGAACCAAGAGAAGAATCTTGTGGCCAGCATAAGTCATGGCTTTTTCGGAAATTATGATTGCTAACCATTTTCACTGAGGAGAATCAGTAGTAGTGCAGGATCTCAGCTATCCTCTATGTTACAAATGCGTCTTAATTACCTTTCATCTCTCAGCCCAAGAGCCACTTCTATGCTACATCTGATGTTTTCAGGCGTCCCTACGTCTTTCGCCCCCGCCTGCCCGCCCGCATGCTCCATTAGCGTCACACAATTTGTACCTACCGAAAAAAAAAAAAGAAATCCATCAGAAGGGGCCCCACAATAAAAACCAATTCCAATGAAATTTTTCATTCCACCAAATTGAAAAAGCGCAAAGAACGAGGCGGGCGAGAAAGCAAGAGACGGACGACTAGCAAACAAATAGCCACGGACCCGGTCCCGAATCTCTGCCTCGGATAGAACACAATAGCCAGGGGAGCAGACTGAGGGGGAGAAAAGCATCTCGAGAATCCCTTTTTATGGTGCAACAGAACTCGGTCTGAATGGAAACTCTGCCAGAGCAGCGCCGGAGAGACGACCAACGCTAAGTGGGAAACTGAGCAAACAGCGCGACCGAGCCGAAGAACTCCCCTCCTTGCCGATGGGGGTGGAGATGCCCTGGCCATGACGGCGATGACGATGACGATGACGATGACGATGACGATGACGCTGTGCCTATGTCTGTAGCATATTATTAAGTGTAGCCAGAAGCAATTAGGTGTAGATAAGCAAACAATAATGTTCCCAGTCACGTACCATCGCCCGACTCGGGACCCCGCGCATTTCCCGACCTCAGAGAGCAGGCTTCGGATGGTCCGAGTCCGAGTTCGATTGTCCAAATGGCACGCATACACTTTCGGGAAATCCATCACTAGTTCATATTTTATCACAATTTTTCGTTTACACAGATAATTTCAGTATATGAAGGATGAAGGCACTATGGTTTTTTTTTTAACATGACCTAACTAGGATTCTAGTAGCTCTTCCTTGGTTCGCAAATACCTTTGCATGGAACTCATAATTGTTGGGTTAATGAATAAAATACTTCCTTTGAGATGAAGCGCACTTAGGCAGTAGATTGAACACTGTCAATGTTACCAACACTCACCCCGCCAAGTAGCAATCTTCAGAATCCTGGGCTCTTGGAATCACCCAAAGCTAACACAGTGCACGCCTTCTGTAAGAGACTGTTTCGGGAGATTAGGGGACTAGGGGACTACATTCTGGGAGAAACTCACATAACGAACACGATATCAGCGAAGAGGCCAAGGAGCCCAGGATGCTGAATACCGCTGAGGACTTGACAGGAGCTGCGTTACTCTGGAGGCAGCGACAGTGTTTAGTGCAATCCAGGCACTTTCTAGCGGGTCGGTTTTCGAACTTCATCAAATTTGGGTTTATGGCAAGCTGGCAGCCGAGCTTCGGTGAAAAAAAGCAGCAGTATGCCTTGATGTATTCTGTGACATCGAACCGTAATTAAAGGGCTGACATTGGGGCACGATACGAACCTGCGTGAAGCGGATAGGGCGTGCAACGCTCGAAGTAGTCTATCTCGTTCCCCAACGTACTCGTACGGAAGTCTTCCTCTGGAAGCGGATTGCTGTTGATCTGAGCATGGCCATGGCAGTAGTAGCCAGTACGGTTGACCTCACAGTGGAACCCCCAGATGTCGTTGCAGTCGATGCACTGTCCGACGACCCCTGGTAGAGGGTTTCCGATCTAATTCGAGGGATACAACCAGAGCCGGGGGGAGGACTTACCCGGTCCTAAGAGCAGAGCAATGACAACCAATATTTGGTAGCAGCAAGCTAACATCTTCATATAAGAAATTACCTATAATTTACATATACTTTTTGAGTAAATACCTGAAAAGAGGAACCAAATGATTAAAAACGCAGTGCCCTAGTCGAAATAATAACATTCCCACATTGGAACCCTGACGAGATGCAGCCGTCGGGTCAGGACCGCATCCATAATTAACGGCATGCGGATGACGTTTGCATATTTTAAAGACGCCTGCCCATCGATTCGATTGGTCTTTAATGAACTCTTCCTCATATGACCGAGGAATTCCCCAGAATTCTGAGCTCATTATGCTACGTGGGCTGACATTGGGACATTGGGTTCTTGGAAATCCTGTCGGAGCAGCAGTATACAGAGGCAGCCAAGAGTGGGCATTAATAACAGACGCGATTCTCAAGTCACTGCGATATCAAGGATGCTGAAAAATCTCTACAACTTATTCACCTATACGAGTTTTCAGTGGGAATTCTTCTTCACCTTGAAACAGAAATTAACTAAACTAAATTTACAAGACAGTGAGAGATCGGATTTAATAAAGGTGCGCAAGATCACCCGCAGATCCGCTTGCGGATACCAAGTTTGAATATTTCGACTAAAGATAGGTAGATAGATAATCCTTACTTTTATTAAAGATATTATTATTTATATTAATTTTAATAAATTTATTTAACTTTATAGCGCAAAGATATTAGCATTTTGACATATTTTGGGGCGGAATATTAGGCAAATTGGAGCTTAGTGCACTCCTTTGAAATATTTTGGAAAACTGCTTCTTCCAGAACGTTGATCTTGAAAAGATGTAAGTTGTACAGATAATTTGTTGCTTTAAATAATCGAAACTAGAACCAAAGGTATCTTTGTAATGTTAAAATAGTTACAATAATAGTTATAACTTATATGACATGCATATATCAACAAGCTGATCAAGAATTGGATTGAAAATGCTGCTCAAATTAGACCCTGAGAATTCTCCAATGACACCACTCGTTAGTTGGCTCTCTTGGCAAAGGTTTTTGAGTCGTTGGTTAACCTTTAAATTCGAACTGTAGAATCGGGCAGACAGTGCCTCCGGTGGCTGCATTGTTATTCAAATGCTGCCATTAATACATCGCTGGCAATTGTCAATACGATGCCGACAAGTACACGAGGACTCACTATGAGAGTGGATGCGAGTGAGTGGTTTCTCCGGCCACACTTCATGTGTGGGTACTTCTTCGAGCCACATCCGATCCCCCAGCCCACTTGGATTCCGTTTCAGGCATTCATATGTAAATTCCTGCGACTTCGACTGTCGGATGACGGTTATTCTGTGCCCTTCTCTACTCCTTTTTGTCCTGTGGACCTGCCCAAGGTTCCTGCTTCTCTCGGAAATTAAATATAGGAAAATGGAGTCCCAAGTGCTTTGAATTTATTAACATTCGTTCGGCGCCTCCCCACACCCCCAGCTAGATTCGGTGACCTTAATGGGAACATTGCAACCATAAAACTCTTCACTCGCACTCATCCCATACTTCCCGATTGTATCTCCCCCTCTGTGCGGCATGGCGATGGCAGTTATAGTTGGTGGCAAACAAAAAGGAAAAAATTGAAATCAAAATCATTTGTACGTCTGCATTGGTCTGGTGGGCTGGGGGAGAAACCCCGCGTGGCACCAGCAACAAAGAATCGGCAACATCAACAATGACACCACGCAACATCAATAGAGGCAGCACCAACAACTGCCACTATCGAGCCCACATCATCGTCATCATCATCCCCCAAAAATGTATTAAATTTCAGTTGCCATTGCCTACCCCCTGCACTGTTCTCCAGTCCCTCCTCGTGTTCTCCGGGCCCCCCCCCCGAGCATTTAATGAATTTATCAGCTGTGACCCATCGCCAGCTCCGATCTCGGACTGGTTCCATTTCCAAATTCGAAGAACCGGACTCATGGAATCTTCCAAGTTCGCTGCCTGATTAACGGGCATTTAATGTTAATGAATTTGACTACAAACTGAGAGCAGGTCGAAGTCACAAATCAAGAGCTTCATATTCCCAATATCGCCAATAACTAATGTCGCTCTTGGGTGCGTACTCCAAGCCTCAAAGAATCGCCAGGATTTAATTAACCCTAGGGAAACGTGGACCTAGGGCAATCAGACTAGAAGTTAGCACAGCAGGTTTGTGAGGCTTGTGCCTATGGATGGCCGTAAACTAAGAGTCCTGCGATATCCAGGCAGAGCACCTGCCTTGCCTGCATCAATGGCACTCGCTTGTGGGTTAAAAACAATGTCGGTTTGTGGCTTGTTGCACGTTGCACCATATAGAAAGATGCCCGGAGCCACACTCTTAAAATAGTTGGCTAAAAGTTGACTATGCGGTCTATCCATTAAATTTTCAAGCTCAAACATGCTAACTTGGGCAAGGCGAGGATTGTACGAATATTTGAATTATATTCATCCGTCCCTATTATTACTATAAAGTCGATTTTTAAACCATTTTAGGGAGTTACAATGCTAGTCAGAAGTTTGCAATGGGGTGGGGCTATTATTTGCTGTTTGATGAAAAGATAACCTTTCTGGAAGTGCATTGAAGCTCTTGATAAATGTCTCTACAACCAACAATGCAAGAACTAAAAACCAGAAGACGACACAGAAATAGGGGGAGTGTGGAGCCTTTGGCAGGATAAAGCTAGAGCACTGGCAGCAGGACAATTTAATTATGCAGGATTTTTCAGTACCTTTTTGTACTCACACTGAACCCTGACTTTGTCAATCTCTGGCTCTGTGATTATAAAAGAATTTGTCTGGATCGTAATTTCTTCTTAAATAAATTAAAGCCTAAATGTTGACAATGTGTGTGCCTGCTAAATAGTGCAGGTTGTAGCAGGAATTAAATTAAATAAGCTTTAGGAAATTAGACCATAAAAATATATATTATATATATTAATAATATGATATAATTACAGTTAAAAATAAATTTTTCCATAACAGCTCTGTTAACTGCACTATGCTATTCTCTTACGTTCAGATACATTTTATGAGGGTAGGAAATCGATTTGCTTTACAATAACTTTATCTGGTGATTTTCTTTTCCGGTTAGCTATCAGGCCCATTGACAGTGAGGGTAGAAACTGGCCCTCAGGAGTTCTAAAACCAAACTTACGCATCGCCGTGGAAAAACACCGCACGCTAATGAGTTATTCTGTTCTCATACATTTCCTCATTGTTGTCAGAATGCTTTATTCAAGCTCCAGTTAAAATTTAACGTGAACATAAACTGGCAGTTAAGTAAAATGCATTATCTTAATGTCTCACTTGAGAGTTGGTACTTACAAGAGTTGGGCTGTACAAAGAGACAAGGCCAAATAATTTCGAATTAGATTTAGACTCATCGTTTAAACTGTGAGAGCTGAGTAACTGCCACGTTAGCTAAACATCAAGAAACTGATCTATAGAGAAGTCAAATGAACAATGGAAATATCCAGCTATAAGTCCGAGTTCTCCGACTATAACATTCCTGCATGTTTTTCTACCTTGTCTCGCGTAGCTAATTTTGTCCGATCCCCTTCGGCAATCCAATTTGTAAGACCCCCAGATCTTTCGCTTTGCCTCCCTCTTGTAATGATAAATCATCTTTTGTTTTCTCGCTTTGTTTCTTTTTCTGATTTGGTAACCGCTGCCCCATCTCCTTCTTGGGATGCCTCTTGAGCGACTCAGTTCCAGACTCCGGCATTCGATTTCACGCCGAGGCTCAGTCTTCACCTTGGCTGCACATTCGAAAATTTCAATGTAATTTCATGACGCGCACGCATTTTGATTGATACTTTAGCACTACTTAAAGGCCATCGGCCTGCTCCCTCTCCTCCCTTCTCAGTTCCGACGAAATTCAATTTTCGGGCGAAATGCATTCTGTGGATTCATCATCAATCTCTATCTTTCTTCCCCTCGCAGCGCATTGGTCACCCAAAAAGTTTATTTCCTGCGGCGCTTCCAACTTTCGAATGCCTGCGACGCTCATTAGGCGACAGGAGAGGCCCGCTCGCTGGGCAGGTGGGCGCTGTGGGCGATGTGGGCGTGGCCAACGTCCGGCCTCGACTTTGACTCCGGTTTGAGTTCGAACTCTGGCTCATTTCGTATGCCGTTAGGCGGCCCAATGTAATTATTCAATACATTTTACGTGCCCCGCAAGCCAAACATGGCCTGCGCCTCGCCCATAACATGACCGCACGCCCCTTCTGCCCGTCGCGTCGGCTGTTTGCCGAAGCGTGTGTAAGCTTTCCACTTGAGCTTCATTAGAATATGTTTGTGTCTGCTATATGTCGTTGACTTGGCCAACGTCTGCCTGCGCCTGCCTCTCGACAGCACCCGCTCATCCTTGCGCTCCTTTCACTTGGCGCTTTCGGCGCACTTTCGCAATTTATTAAACATTTTATTGCGCCCCAAGGCGTACTTGCCCGCAAGGAAACGGCCCCTCACAAAAGAGCCACTGAAAACTTGCGGAATTCGTATTGAGCAGAGAAAGGAAGGACGAAAGACCGCATTGCTAAAGAGCAGGACAATTAAAGGTACAACGCCTGGGATGGCGATGCTGACACAGGTGGCCACAAGCCACCCACCACCTGCCCATGCCGACCCACCTTGTAAAGCCAAAACAGCCAAAAGTTCGATTGCGGATGAGGGTTGAGAGAAATAGGAGTTTGAGCTTCCAGGAAAAATTTGCAATTCATGGGATTTCTAATAGTGAACGCACTTGGGGACTTTATAGAATGATTATTTTTTATATATAGTAGTATGTAACCGAAAACCCTTCCCTAACTGACACACTTACACGCCCATATCCAATAAATCTATATGGGTTTCAGACCTTTCTTACAAGACTTCCTTAAAACTATGCTTTTATTAAAATTAGGAACAAAGCTGCTTACGAAGAAAGGGTAATCGAGTTAGGAGTAAATTATTACAAATGGCAACCATAGAAATGTAGTTAATAGAGATATATATCGTCAGGAAAAGTCGCGTTCAATATTATTTTAAAAATATCGTAAATTTGTTATATTTCGAATTTGGAAATATCAGAAAAATATCGCATTTAACTTTAAAATCGATATTATCTTGAAAAAAAAAATTGGGCAAATGTAACTTCATTAATAGTATATGGCATTTTGAATTGATTATAAATAAAACTTCTTTAAAACGAACGAATTATGATAACTATATAATAATTAACTATATTTCCCACAATCAAAGTCTAAACTAAGTTTATCCTCTTCTTCGGCACAGTCCGATACGTCAAAGAAAGTATCGATTTATCGCACAGGTATCGCAACGTTTATGTAGTGACCTTCGCGTCCAATATCGATATATGTATTCATATTTTATGCCTTCCTTACTTCTTTTCTATAAAAATTCGTTTGTGAATCTTTTTATTATCTATTATCTTATTATTATCTTATTATCCGTGTGTATTGAAGAATTTAGGAAAAAATTACGATTTAAGGGAATTATGAAAGAAATAATTTAAAAGACTGATCTCGTCTCAATAAAGATTAGGATCTCCTTAAACAATTTCAAAATGAATAATAAATAGTAGCTTTATTTTGTATCGGACTGTCTTAGCTGGATTACCTATCTTTAAATCCCCTATGATCCTTTTTCTTAAACTGTCATCGCAGAATGCACCCATGCACGAACATCCGCTATATGTATAAAAAACGACAATTCGTTCTTCCACACTTTTCCAAACTCATTTCAAACTTTTCCCTTGCCGAGGCTGAGAGGCTGGTAAAAAGCGCAGCTAGTGCACGAGCAAAAGACACACAGGAAAACACTACGCACACACACTCCGCGGATAGAAGGAAAAAATTGATTGCTCGACAGGTTGGCTTGAGCGAGCGAGATGGCTGATGGGAACGAACTACCAACAATGTCAAAACAAATGTTACATCGGCGGGCGAGAGAGAGAGAGCAAGAACGAGGCTGTGCGAGCGAGGGAGGGAGAGGTGCCAGCAGGCGGTGTGTTTTTATGTTGACGGCGACGTCGACGCTGGCATCGCAGTCGTTGCTCGCAGCTGTGATTTGGTCTTGTTGTTCCTTCTATTTGTTCCCGCCAAACAATGCCCCTCTATCCCTCTTTTCACTCCGCCCTTCCACTTTCTCGCCCGCGGCTGTCAGATGGCTCTGGAGGATTCCCGGAGTAGTTAATGGAATACATTCGAAATTGACATAATGCCGCTCCGATTGACAACAACGCCGGACAGTTGCAACAGTACCGGAAAGCAGCGCCAAGTGTTTGGTCGGCTAAAGCGACATTTGCTGTAACGTGTGCAGCTACGAGCTGGTAATGGCTATTGATAAACCCCAGGCCGATCGAAGAGGCCCTCAGTCATAGCGTTGGGACAATGAGCTAAGAGTCTTTTCAAATTTCTGCTAAAAACTATATTTAAAAGCCTAGATGGACCGAAGTCTGTGCTAGGGAATAAGCAAACAAAGCATGCCGTATTTTTTTTTAATAAGGATTGGTTTTTGGGCTCCAATATTAAAATTTAGTGGCCAACCAAAAAAGAGTCCAGGAACTTCTTCAAATCTCTCCTAAGAGCAGTTGACTTAGGAGACAATCGCACCGATTATAATATTTTTTTTCCTGAAAACCGTGCTATTTTAGCCATTTTTGAAGATATTATTGGTGAAGCTGACAGCTCATAAACGACGCACTAGCTACAGATACATACATACTATAGGTATGCTATAGGTATGTGGTGCCAAGTGCCTGACTCGCGAGTCTAGCCTCTGCCTGGCCTCTGGCAGCACACGCACAGTATGTATAGAATGTAAACAACGCATTACTGCGGTTTAATTGTAATTTTGCTGCTAAATCTGGCCTCTTAGAGTTAAATAGCTATTTTTAGCTACATGATAGCTATTATTGCTATTTCTTATTCACACAAATTGTACTTCTAAGATAGTATTGGCTGGCCACCACTGCTTGAAATGATAAATAGTCTGGGGTGCGCTGCGGGTTCCGAGGCCTTTAATTCGAAATTAGTCACTGATGAAAATACCCAAAAAAGGATACATACTTTTCGAATGTCAGAGCCTTTGGTCTTGCTTTTTGTTCTGCTCTGAGCGAACGCTGCTGCTTGGTGTTAATCCCCGGGGCTCGTCATACATTGGTTCGAGCCAGGACCGGATCCAGTTCCAGGTCCAGCCTGGTCCCCGGGTCTTCGGCTAGGAAGGAGAGGCAAGCACAACCAAATTGCGTGTGCAAACAGAGCTGAGCTGCAGCTTCATTAGCGAGGGTTGCTCAGGACAAACACATGCACACATGTGTGCACTGGCGTTTTATTATTATTTCCTTTATTGTTTAGCGCGTTATAATTGGGGTGCTGTGAGGGGGGTTCACTCAGTCAGGCAGGATATTCATACGAACATCTGTATGTATTTGGGTACACACTACTAAGCACACAGTGTGCATGCAGTCGCCGGGAAGACCTATATTCTGTTTACTCAGCTCTACGACGGTGCATGTGGAGTCAAGTTACTGTGCGTTCGAGTTATCGTTTAGATCAACAAAGTCCATTCCCCAAGTCCAGGTATCCTTCCAAGAACCTGTTAGTGCAAAGTGAGCATTTGGTAATGTCTCTACAAGCAGTTGTAGTTGTAGTTTGTTTTCACTCAAAGCAATAGCTTGCTTAAACCCATTCACCAGATATCATGAATTAACTTAATTTCTTTTAATACCACAATTTCTTTGCCTCGTATTATTAATTAGTATTTGACAACAGTGCTAAATATAATTGTTAGTTTCTATTTTCTTTGATCCAATAAATGTACATGTATTTGTAATTTATTATACTTAAAACTGCTTATAAATTAGCGCGCTAGTCACAACAGATTTCAAACTTCATAATAAATATTAAAATAAAAACTAAAACTATTTAAATCTAATCCCATTTGTCGGTTTTAATTATTAATTATTAATTATTAATTTAAGTCAGACTGATGATGTTCTTTACGTTGGCAGGCAGCTGATTCCAAGATTGAATCGCGTTTATAAAAAATTGTGTTTCGGACATTAGAGACTTTCGGAGGTGGTGAATTTAATTGGATCAAAAAGGTATGACTCCTTTGGAAAGATTGTTTTGTGTAGAAATATTAGAATGCGCATCTTAATAAATAGCGTCATATTTGAATAGCAAATCCAGATACATGCTCTGCTCGATTTAGGTTAAAAATATATCTCCCGATAATGTCAATTATAACATTTATTTTATTTTGGCTGAGGACATACAAGTGTTTAGATAACTATTATGTACGACAATAAGTAGTCTGATGCTTCCTGATAAAGGTATGCTGAGTTTAATAAAAGACGAAGTTCTCCCCTGATAAGCTAGATGCTAGCCTAGATACCTAGATAATTATCCATTTAAATATGTTAATTATATACATATCTATTTCGGTAGAGAGTGTTAATTTCTATATAGTAGGTCATAGTTCGTTGTTGTTGCTAATTAAATACAATTAAAATTAATTGATCAGGCCTGCAGAACCACAGAGGTCATTTTGTAAAATAAATCAAATCTAAAGTATTAGTCCCACGTACTGGCCATAACTCATGCATATGTCTGAAACCACCCGGGCCCAGAGCACCGCCCCTTCTGCTGCGAACCCATCAGCTGTCAAAAACAGTTTATAACGCCTGGAATTATGCCACACATAAATCAAAATTGACGCATAAACAAATATGGTGACATGTGGAGGGGAAGGGGAGAACTACGGCCTCCTTTTCTTCGGTTCCTATTTCTGGCATATTGGGTTGCTAAAAATGTGTAAAATTTATGCAGATTACCAAAATTGCGTGAATCGCTACCTGATCAAAGTGGGAGTTGGAGTGGAAACGGGAACTTTTGTTTTTGCGTGGGGAAGGGGGATGGAGATCGAAAACATACGAGCCTGTCAGCTAGCGACGAAGGATTGGGCCTATAATTTACGACTGACGCCACAGTCTCCCGGAAGCCGACGCAATTTACCAAAGCGTTTCAGATCTGCTTCCTATTTTCCTCTGAATATTTGAATGGTTCCGGAATCGCTTCACCGATTCGACATGCCCTCCAACCATTTGTATTCAAGGATTATTGTTTTTTGTGAGTGCAATGGCATATTCTGTCGGCATTTGCGTTAAGAAACGCTGTAAAAAATATAAATACAGTAAATGTTCTCTACCTAGGGTTTTCTAATGTCGATTTGATTGGATAAAAAAAAACAGCTTCTTTGTTAGCTATAAGATTTGGGTATCAGAAGTTTTCTCAAAAGGTTAAAACACTTCTAGGAAGACATATTCGATTTTTAGTCAGATTCAAAAGGCGAAATTAATTAGACACCATTTTTCAATACAAAATATAACCACCTTAACTAGGTGAGATACAAGTGACGATAGCACGTTCAACTCCAAAACTTTCTGATATTACATTGTTGTAACAAATAATACAGAAATATATTGCAAATAATGTAACAAGTTTATAATTCGTAGATTTCATACAGAAAGGTAAACAGAAAAAAATAAAGTGACAAACGTTTTGTTTTGTAAAAGGTTTTTCAAATATGGTTTATTAAGGGTCTCTTGAACCGAGTATTAAATAATTTAGGAACTTTTGCTCCATCCTCCACAACAGCTAAAATTTTGAAGTTGTTAGTTTTTTACTTTTCCTCCAACTTATCCTTAACTCATCCGCTTCTGAAAAATATATTGTTTTTAAGAGTTTTATAATACCTTTCCGTCAATATATTAAGGAGTAGCAGTAGCTGATTTTAAATTTTACGTCTCAAAACTATGCTCACCAAACTTTCTGTGGTCATCGTCACTATGTGCAGTATTATATTAACTTATGTTCTATTTCCGAACAATTTCATTTCATCAATAACATGGGAGTTTCATATGTCTGGAAAATGTTAACTAAAGGTAATAATCTTCTTAATAACAATTTCTTGGCCGGAAAAACCAAAAATGTATTTTGAGAGCTAAGTATGTACATATATATCGATAGAAATGTAATCCTTGGATTGCAAAAGTTTTTTCTCTTTTTTTTTTTTTGCAAATTGCACTTCGTATACATATGTATGTATGTATATACTTTCGTGAACAAAATATGTAATAAAAGACCTAGTGGGATTATTAAAAATATGAATTTGTCTTAACATTTGTTTCCGAAAAATGTAACAACAACCAATTCTTTCGTGTATGGCCTGCTTTAGCTTTCTCTGACAGATGACAAACGAGAATCTTAACATTAGACCATTAGAATTGGACTCAGTGAAAAAAAAAAACAGTTCCGATACCGAGTTCTCCCTTAGCATCACGTCTTTTTGTTGTTGGCCTAAGCTGCATTAAGAAAACTTGGGGAAATTCGAAAAATTCAAATTTTCCGCATCCTTGTTGGATTGATCTGTCATTCTAACGTCAATTTTTGATCGAAAAGCAAGCCTTATTGAAAATTAAATCGATAGAAGCAACGTTATCGACAGTAAGATTAATACTTTACAAAAGGGTTACACATACATACGTATGTACATACATACATATGTACATATATACATATATGTATATAGATAACTGTGGTTGTAACAAAACCCCGATTAAAAATCTGCTACATATTCACCAAGCCACCAAAAAGTTGTGAAAATCGGCAAGAGCCGGAGAGCGGCCTAGTCAGTGACAAATTTAGCAGGGACATTTGCCAGAGATTTATACAGCAAATTAAATATTTTTTTCACGCCAGTGAAGGAGGGGGGAAAACGTCTAAATAATTAGATAAACATTTAAGCTTGGCAAAGCAGCCAACGAAAAGGAAAGAAAGTAAATCGGGGCGAAGTGTCAAGAAGACGACGAGCAAGAGGCAGACACATAAAATGATGGCGGGAGGGGGGGAGTGGGATGCTATGTGGGGAGGAGTACGTGACCATAACATGAACTGCTGCCACCGACCTCTGCCCCGCCCCCTATTCCAGCCCTTCCCCCATCCAGCACTTTGCTCACATTTTGCGGGTTCAAAGCAGAGAGACGACGACAAACAGGAAATATTTAACGTGCCAACAACAAAAGTGAAATATAAATAAAAATAATAATAATAATGGGCAGAAACGTAGGGAATCAGCGAGAGTGAGAGCGAGTTCCGAGGGTTGCTCCACAAAGAGAGAACGAGAGCCAAAGGCGAAGAGCGCGAAAGAGGGAGAGTGCATGTTTGTGGGTGCAGTCGTCGTCTTCCGAAGTCGCTCGGGTCTTGTGGCAACAACTTCGGCTGCAGTTGCCGTTAGAATGCCCCGGCACACAGTGGGCGAAAAGAGGTTTCACATATTTCAAAAAAATGCATTGTCCCTTAAAAATACAGAATTTGATTTCCAAATTTGTATTCTACGCGGTTTAAAGAACTTTTGAAATTCTCTTGTCGGCACGGCTTTATCTCGGGTCGGTAATGTTGTTACTAAAGCTAGCCGTTAATAGATCACATATGTATGTAATATCAGTTATACCTATTTTATTGCTATATAGTCTATAACCCCATAGTGCAGTTCCGAGCCTTAAGGTTGTAGAAAAACTAACTTCTAAGCATGACAGAAATCGGATTAATGATGTGTCCCCATATTTTTGTTGAAAAAATGTTACGATTTTCGACCGCTGGATATGCGGATGAGCCCATAGTGCAGCGAGCCCTTTTTATATACAGGGAATTTCTCAGAGTGGCACGAGAGAGAGAGAGAGCGAGAGAGAGAGAGGACAAATCCTGTTTGCTCTCTTGAAAATTCTTTGGTTGGTTTTCCCGTTGTTTCCCTTTGCGAAGAAGCCAGGTTTTTTCGGATTCTATAAATCAGTCGGACCATTTTCTCTCCAACGTTGAAACGCGACGGACGCGCCTGAAAGCGGTCAGCGGTATCGAAATTGGAGTCAAAGATACGGATCGTTCTGTTCTGGTCGCATCGCCTCGCCTCGCCTCGCTTCGGTTCGGTGTGTCGGTGGGAATTTCTTTTGCTGCCGCCTCTTTTTTGGATATATGGATATTATGCTTCGCGTGCCCGTAAACGTCAGTGTGTGCCTGTGGTTGTGTGTGCGATAGTGCGCCAGTGTCTGTGCGGATAATTAAAGCAGCAGCAAAGCAACATCGAAATCGGCCGAGTCCGAACACAAAATGTTCCAAGACCGAGATTAAAGTTGAAGGTCGGTCGGTGTTTATATGTGGAAAATCGGACGGAAAGGAACGGAAAAAGAAACGCCGCGCTTTGGATACACGGATAACGTTAAATGTTAGTATACCAACCCAACGCAACGAAGGCCTGAAGCCGCTGAGCCAAGAATACGTATACGACGTTGAGCCAGCAAAATAAAAGTAATCGAGCAGAAGTCGCGTGCAGTGGCTGGCTCCCTCTGCTCTGCTGCTGCGCATGTTTCTCGGCCGGGCGCCTCTGCCGCCGCTCTGCCCTGCATTTTTAGTTTCGCTCCAACTATTACAGCATGCTTTACATTCCGTTTACATCACGTGTTAAATAACTGCTGGCTGTCACTGTTCGCGGCTTGTATGTGTTTCTATCTACGTATGTATGAGTGTACATTCAGTTGTTGTTGTTGTTGTTGCTGTTGTTGTTCTTGTTTGCCCAAGCAAATATGCAATGATTTTTTTGCCCCATCTCTTTTCATTCATGCCTTGCAAATGAAGCGTAACAGTGTTTGTGTGCTTGTGTGTGGGTGGTTGGGCGCCGATGGATACACGCACCCACACTCACAAACACCACCAAGGGAAACTTCTGGCGGAAGTGGAAGTTGCTTTCAGTATGTGCCAGTGCCAGTGTGTGCGTGTGTATCTAATGGGATTTTCTAATAAAATTTAAATTGTTGCCATTTTTGCTGCTGCTGGGCGGCGTTCTATGAATTTAATATGACCCCTGTGTGTTTGTGTTTGTGTGTGTGCGAGTGTGTTTGTGTGTGAATAGCGGCCATAAAGCTTTGCTTATGGCTGGAAAATTAAATAGAGTGCATTATTCAGGCAACAACTTTGCGTTGAATGCATAATTAACTGCAGCAATTGAAAGGAATCATCCACCAAATGCCCAAGGAAACACTATATTTCACCAGAAAGCTCTACAAAATTTGTTTGAATTTGCATTTGTCCTGTTTGTGTGTTGTCCTGTTTTGATTTCTACAGCAATTTCAAATCCAATCATTCAAAATAAACTAAAACCGGAATATGCCGAAATATTTATGCATGTACATACATACATACATACATACTTGTTAAAGTTAGTTGTTTAATCGTTTTTAATGCAACAAAAAAGACAATTAATCGAAAGTAAAAAAAACTGTAAACGCGAGTTGAAAGTGCCGTCAGGAAAGATAGGAAATGTTTGAAAGTCAGGAAGTTGTAGCAGGCATAATCAAAAAAGAGAAGAATTTATTGAAAATTCATAAGTGCACATGAAATAAGAATCATAATATATTAATATATTCTTATACTTATGTACATACATGTGTGTATTTGTGAAGCTGAATATTAAAAAAAATGCCTTTGTATGTAGTATCCAGACCTCTCAGATGCAAATAATTTATTAAAAAATCAAAGTTGGCAATGAAATAGGCCTAAATAATCTTAAAATATACTTTGAGGTTTCTCTATAAGGCTAAATTACACAAAATATCCCCTATCCCCCTATCCTCTACATATGTACATACATATGTACATATTTCGATGTATAAACCCCGAAGGATTCGTCTGCCAAATTTTAAAACGGAAACCGAGTCGAAAACCTCTTTTATACTATTCTCTATCTTCTAAAGCATTAATAAATACGATTGCTATAGCACAAATCGTTTTTTCAGTAATTTAGCCGATATTTTCACTAAATAAAAGTTAATGTTGCATAGAAACAGCGGCTTCCAGTCGAGTTTTTTACCAATATTTTTAGTAATTCAGTCAGCTATCCGTTTATGAAACAACAGAACTGTAAATACTATAGTTTCGTAAATATTGTTCTTAAATTTTTTTGGAAATATAAACTTTCTTCCACAAGCGTGCGTATTCGTTGTCAAAATAAGCGCCGAGTTCATATACGAAACAATTCTTCCTTTGTATGAGGATTTTATGTGTGAAAAGCATAAAAATAAATCATTTTTTATGTTGTTTAATAGATATATTCACATTTTCTTCATAAAAAAACAGGAAATGCATTTTTAAAGAAATTAAGAATGGCAAGGCCCTTCAGTAGAAATTATAAGCATGGTATAAACGGTTCCCGGTTGAATCAAATCATAATTTTTGTTATATACATACATACATACATATGTACATATAAATAAATAAAGAATAAATAAATAAAATTTTAAATTAATTCCATTTTTGGCAAGTATAAGAGAAATTTACATAATTTTCATGTGATTATCATGCCTTTTCGATGTTTTCTTTTCACTTAATCTTTTCTTATTTTAAAGTAAACAAAATCGGAAAGTTGTTATATTTGTTTGTGATATTGTTAAGATAATTGAAACAAGGATCATTTTATTATTACTATTATTTGTTTATCGTTTAATGAAGGATTATTTTGCATTTTAATTTAAAATTGTAAGCTGTATCATAACTTTTGTGACACACTGTATGCAAATAATCACTTGATTTCTATGATATTATGATGTTATTATTTATTTTGTTGCAAAATAGAAGAAGCCAATTTATTGGATTTAACTATGTATTTGTATTTGTACAAGAAATGCCTCTTCAGTCTGTTAGTAATACATTTTATATTATTAGTAATATTTACGGTATATCACGTTATTCTGAAGTAAAAATCATTTTTAAACATTTTAAAAATGCATTCATATGTAAGTCTTATGTAAATATGTATGTATGTATAAATGTATATATGTATATACAAGTAAAAGTAAGATCGGCTACGAGTTGCCACCGTTTCAAAAACAACCGGAATCCAGGCAGGCAGACGGACTATGTATCTAAATATGTACATATGTATGTATCTTCTACCCGTCGTAATAGGCTTATCACATAAAAACGTAATCTGTGGGATCTCCGGGGTGGACAAACATAAAATACAAAGTGTTTCCATTTCATATGGACATTTTATTCTCTTTTATTTCTACCAGCCGTTTGAGTTTGTGTGTTTTAGAGGTCTGTAATTTCAGTCAGACCCAAAAACCCGAGAAAGCATGGTTTTTGGGTCTGCAATCCAGGCTTAGATATAAGGTTCGCATTTAACGATTCGTTTAGCAAGCGATGTCAGGTGGAATGCCATAGCCAACCTCGTTGTATGCCTCAAAAATGATACAAATACACATACATACGTACATATGTATGGATGTAAATACATATATGTATGTATTTCCTTACATATATATGTACGTACATATGTATGTCAAAAATTCACAGCAATCGCCCACAGCTGCGGTCAAAATACTAATTCGTTTTCTCAGGTCGATCCGATTATGTCAATTATTCAATATTATTTGATTATAGTTGTAACTTTCTTTACTTAACAATAAAAAATATTAAATGTTTATAATAATGGTAGAATAATATATGTAGATAATAATATATGTAGAGAATAATATATGTATGTATGTACATATGTATGTAGATAAACTAAATGAGCCTTAAAAGAGCATTCCCCACTTTTTTCATAATCCTCATTTTTAAGTAGTATTGTTAACGACTTTATTACATTTTATATTATATTATATTACAAAAAATCAAAGAAACAACATCAGTACATGTAAATGTTAAACTAAAAAATCGAATGCTGCGGGGGGGAATGTATCGTGACCGAATGTCAAGAGGAATTTTCTCACTGCGTTCGGTTAAATATATTAACGGGTTAATTTGCCTGACAGCAGAGTTGAAATCCAATTAAAAGCTTCTGAATTGTCGAATACAAAAATACCCTTTTCTGCGAGCAGAGGATATTTTTGTATGCAAACGTATGTATGTATGTATATATGTATGTATGTACGGACAGTCCGTTCATCCCGTTCGTTTCCCACACTCCTTTCCCCATCTCGCTCTCCTGTCGAGTGTGTGTGTGTGTGTATTCACCAGCACACAACCACAGAAGCGCGACTTGGCCTGCTACCTGAAACTGAAATTTTCCCGTATTAGATTGCGCCCCTTTTCTGCTGCCTCTCCTCTTGTACTTCTTCTCACTGTTGTTGTTGATGTTCTTATGTTGCACGCGGACAGACATTCGGAACGAGCGAGGAAGATGGAATGGAAGAGAAGCACTTTTTTTTTTGTTTACTTTATGCTTTCGTTTATCGACCCCCTGTTTTGTGTGTGTTTGTGTGCTACATATGCGAGGTGCTCTCTCCTTTGTGCGTCCTCCTCTCTTTTGCACTCGCCCATTGCTATTCGTTCTTTCGCAGCATAATTTTCCGTTCTTTTATTAAACCTATGTACATACATATGTATGTATGTAGCTGCAGTTCTCTAGTGGCTTGTTTGATCAATATAGTAAAATATATTCAGTAATTAAAAATTGAATAATTTTAACTAACGAAAAAGAAAAACCTTAGCAACATTATTATGTATGTATGTATGTATGTACTTACATGCATGTTTTTCGTTCGGACACACTGTTATTTCCCGCGCTGTTTTTATCAAGCGGGTAACAGTAAACAAAACGAAAACATTAACATTCGCTTAGCAGTGAGAAAATATTGTCTAAGCGGTTAACAGTGAGAGCCGTTGTCTGGGAAATTTAGCAGCGCTGTTAGTGAAGCAGTAGGTTATCGATAGGCCTTCGTGGCTTTCCAACACTGCCAGGCAAATAAACAACCAAAGAAAAGAGGAAAACAGAAGAAAAAAACAAGCAAAGCGTGTAAAAAAAGACCAAAGCCAATACATATATAAACACAAACAAATTGGAGGTGTGGAGGCCTTGTAATTGTCGAATTAATGAATTAAAATTAGGAACAATGCATGTCCCGAAACGCGATGCATTCTTCTTCGGTTTCCCAGCTTTCCTTGGTCCGTTTCGGAGAAGGTGTGGCTGAATCTGAGGCATGTCGGAAGCTAGGAACAACGATAACCACCGCAGGGGCAAGGCCCTCGCCATCGTGCAAACCCTTCCAAATAAGCCTGTTCGTCCCCTGGCCGATGCAATGTCAATGCGATAAGAGATTCGTACTTACGGATTATTTTCCTCCTTCTTCTTCCAGCGGCGTTGCCACCTCGCTGAGCTGCGCGGACTCCAGCACGGGCTCCAGTGAGGATGCGTCCGATCCCGGCTCCCCGTACAGCGCGCACTCGCAACTGAGCGACCCGCCCGATCCGCTGACCAAGATGCCACCCCAGATCCTCGGCAGCAGCTCCAGCACCGGCAGCTCCACCGGCGGTGGCAGCACCGCAGCGTCATCCTCCCCGCCATCAGGCGCCGCCAGCCAGGCCCCGTCGCCAGCCATTCACAGCCACAGTCATCTCGGGCCCGGCCACGGCCACCATGGTGCCGGAAGCAGCGCCTCCAAGACAACAACACCCCTGCGCCACACCAATCCCAGCAATGCCAGCCTCCTGCCCACGCTCCAGTGGCCGTGGAACACCAGCCTGGGCAGCACCTCCACCGCCGTGCCGGCCGCCACGGCCAACAAGAACAAGCGGACGGCGGGCGGAGCAGGAGCAGGAACGGGGATGGGTCTGGGATTGGGCAGCGCTGGCGGCGACACTGGATGCCACACGGGGAGCGGAGCGGCGGCCGCCAAGAAGGCGCGCAACGAACTGCCCGGCGGCTCGGACGCTGGCAAAAGACTGAAGGCAGCCGCTCTGGAGGAGTCGCAGACCAAGATTACGGGCTTCTTCAAATCGCAGATGAAGCCATCCCCGGGCGGTGGCAAGCTTTCGCCGCAGCCACAGTCCGGCAGCCAGCAGAGCAATCCGGCCAACACACTGACCATGAGCACGCCCGCCACCACAGCCTCCCTCAACAAATACTTCAACATCCTCTCGCAGTTGAAGGAGCAGAAGGCGCAGCAGCAGGCGGCCAAGGCGGCGGCCACTCCCACTGCCACAACCACTATAACAGCTACTCCCGTAGCTCCCGCCCCCGCCCCCGCCGCTTCTGTTGCTCCAGCTGCCCCGCCGGTGCCGACAGCCACACCCAGTCCCAGTCTCCCCGTGCCAGCGCTGAAGAAGATCGAGCGCAGCACCAAGCAACCGGCCAAGATTGCCCAGGTGGCGCCCAATTTGCGAAAGACGCCCAGTAGCGGCTCCTCGGGCAGCTCCTCCTCTTCATCGTCTAGCTCCTCGAATGGCTCAAGCACCGGGAAATCGCCAGCCAAGAAGCACGTGGCCATCGCTCCGAGGACGCCGGAGATGAAGCAGCAGCAGCAACAGCATCAGAGCAAAGCCACCATGGTCTACCGGCCGCCGGGAACCGGCGCCGCCCTGAAGCAGAAACAGATCTCACCGCCCGCCCCTGTGGTAGCCACCGCTCTTGTGCCCGCGCCAGCTCCAGCACCCACTACCACGCCCGCCCCCGCCAATCCCACGCTCTACCAATTGCCGGTGCAGCTGCCAAATCTAGTCCAGCTGCCGCCACAGCTGGCGGCCGCCGCCAATATCATGCAGCTTAACAATGTGGCCAAGGCGGCGGTGGCAGCGGCGGCCAACAACAATGCGGCCGCGCAAGCAGCGCAGGCGGCACAGGCGGCCGCCGCCCAGTATTTCCTCAATGGCACCGTTTTTAAGCTGCAACAGGTGACGACTGCCACCACGACGACGGCCACCACGGCGACAGCGGCGGCCGCAACGGCTGGCAATTTCGGGCTGCTCAGCGCCAACGAGCTGCAAGACTTCCTGATAAAGCAGCAGCACCAACAGCAGCAGCAGCAATTGCAGTTGCAGCAACAGCAACAGCAGGCTGCCGTGGCGGCAGCGGCCAAGGCGCCGGGGAATGCGACGAATTTCCAGGAGCTATTCCAGCAGCAGATGGCCGCGATTGCCGCCCAGCAACAGCAGCAGCAGCAACAGGTGATGAGCCAGCAGCAGCAGCAGTTGCAGCGCCTAGTTCAGGGCGGAGCAGCCGCCGCTGCCGCCCAGCCGGTGTTCATGGCCACGCCAGCGGGATTGCTGCTGAACGCAGCCACCCTGCCGGCCATGCTGGCTGCTGCCTTTGCAGCCAACACCCAGCAGCAGCAGCAACAGCAGCAGCAGAAGGTGGCCGCTTCCCTAGCCATGCAGCAGCAGCAGCAACAAACTCTGCCCGCTTTGCAGCCGATTCCCGCCTTGAGCTCCATATTTGAGCCGTCGACGGAGCAACAGCAGCAACAGCAGCAGCAGTTGCAGATGCAACAGCAGCAACTAGCCCAGCTGCTGATGTCGCACCAACAGCAGACGCAGCACCAACAGCAGCAGCAACAAATCATCACTGCCACACAGCCGCCGCCGTTGGCTGCTGCGAACAACAGCAACAACACGAACACTGCCAACAACAACAACTCCACTGCCAGCAACAGTAACAACAACCAAAATGCCTCGAATAATTTAAGCAACATCAGCAACACTGCCATACAGCCACAGCCACAGCAACAGTCACTGCCACAGGCCCAGCGAGCGATTGCGAAGCCGCCGATGCACAGCTCCACGCAGCCACCACCGCTGGTAACCATATCGTCGCTGCCCACTGGCTCCTCGGCCGTCACATCCGCGCCGGCGCCCAAGCGGGCGCTGCCAGCCGCCAAGCCTTATCAAAAGCGACTGGCCACCAAGGGCAGCAGCGGGAAGTTCCAGGGCGGCGTGGGTGCAGCGCCCATTATCGCCACACCCACCACGCCACCACCACTAGTGCCGACGTCGGCCACCAAGGAGCTGGGTCAGTTGCGCAAGAGCACCGGCACACTGACGGCCGGCAGCACCGGACCCACGCCCACGCCTCCCCTCGTGAGCATAGCCCCCTCGAAGCTGACGCCGACGCTGAGTGTGGCAAAGCAAGGAGCCACGATGAAGCTGGCCAACAGCTCGCCCGATCTCTTCGATCTGGTCAAAAACTCCAATGGGGCCATCAGTCTAGTGGCCAAGGCCGCGCAGCCGCTGACCCCGTTGCCCTTCAGCTCGCCGAGCAGCAGCAGCAACGGCAGCCACTGCCTGCGCTCCTCGCCGGCGCTGTCCAGCTCCAACTCGTGCACCCTGTCGGCCTTCAGTAAGATAAAGGCTGAACCCTCAGAGCTTGCCCAGTCCCAGTCCTGCTCCGTCCCGTCGTCGGGCATGTTCCCAATCTCGCCCAAGCCCCAGAGCTTTGCCGGGCAGCTGCCCAAGAGGGACCGCGACCCGGAGTCGGATGCGGATGTGCACGAACTTATGCCCGACTGCAGCAACAGCAACTCGAACTCGAATTCGTGCAGCAGCAGCTCCAGCTACTCGCACTCGGTCAGCTCGGCGGCGGATCTCTCGCTGGAGGCTTCCACGCCGGCGCACTCACCCTCCCCCTCATCCTCGCCGTCATCTGCCTCGCCGTCCGGCCTGGGCTCTCCCTCGCATGCGGCCAGCAACATGAGCGGCAGCAGCCGAAGGGCGGCTAGCCAGACTGACATGCTCAGCGAACTGGTCACTTCCTCGTGCATCTCCAGCGGCGGCGATGACTGCTCCCAGGCTACCGACTCGCCTCCACCGCCCTCGCTCGTCCTGCCAGTCCAGCCAGTCAGCAAAGGCGCATCAGTGCCATCAGAGGCGCCCACGCCCCGGGCGAGCGGAGAAAGCAGCAGCAGCAGTAGCAACTACGACGAGGAGGACGACAAGTCGGTGGTCTCGCTGGAGACGCAACAGACTCACCAGACGCATAAGCGGCTCAGGGACTTGCCGACGCCTGAGTCCGGAATAGGTGGAAGCCTGAGCAACAGTGAAAGCAGCAACTCGATAGCAGATGCCATGTGAGTTTAGTTTGCCCGAGAGCCTCAAGAGAGGATACTAAATAGAGGCCATAATATCATAAACTAATTCCTTTGTATCCCTTGCAGCTCCTCCAAATCAGCCTCCGTGGGCCCGCCCACCACTGTCGCCAGCGGAAGCAGAGCCTCCTCCTCCGTCTCTGTCTCCGACAGCAGCTCTCTGGCCAGCAATGCGCCATCTCCCGCATCCCCAGACGACAGTTCCGCCGTCGCCTCGCCCGCCTCCTCCGCCTTCACTGCCAACCAAGTCCCCAACCCGCCCAGCACTCGAACCGTGGTGGACATTGCCCTGGCCGAGGCCAGTAGCAAAGGTCTGCCCAAGAGCGCCATCTCACCCATCCTGTCGCAGCCGAAGACCATCCGCTTTCCAGCCGGAGCGGGGGCAGGCGGCAAGGGGGGCAAGCGGCACGACGGCGTCTGCTACTGGGACAAGTGCAACAAGAAGCACGAGAGCAACTCAAAACTGCTGGACCACATGCAGACTCACCACGTCAACACGCAGACGGGGCCCTTCGCCTGCCTTTGGGTCGGCTGCAAGGTGTACAACAAGGAGTCCTGCTCCCGCCGCTGGCTGGAGCGCCACGTGCTCTCGCACGGCGGCTCCAAGCAGTTTAAGTGCATCGTCGAGGGCTGCGGCCTGAGGTTCGGCTCCCAGGTGAGACCATCATCATCCTAAGTCCATCACGTTTTGTCCACTGCTAACCCTGCCTCGATCTTTCCAGTTGGCGCTGCAGAAGCACGTGAACAACCACTTCAATGCCACGGACAATGCCAAGGAGAGCACCAGCAAGCGCACCTCCGATCCGCCCGTCCCGAAACAGCTGCGCAAGAACGGCAAGAAGCTGCGCTACCGCCGCCAACCATTTTCAGGTGAATATCAAGAGATAACCAGGGGAATCCTACAGATATATTGACCTGCTTATTTATTCCAGCTCGCATGTTTGACTTCTTTGACACGGGCATTATGGAGGGGCTGCAGCATCGCCTGCGCCAAATCAGCACGCTCACCAACGGCGCCCAGGCTATTGAGTTCCAGGGCCAGTGCCTGATGAGGCGGCGCAACAGCCAGGGCGGCTACGAGTGCTTCGTGCGCTGGTCGCCACGCGAAATGTAAGCTTATTCGCCCTTCCACATTGTTTCCTGGTTGCTAAATCCTCGCTCGTCTTTCCTATAGCATTTCCGACGAATGGCTGCCGGAGTGTCCGGACCAAACGCGCCGGCACACCAAGGTGCTGCACATCAAGCAGATGCGTCCGGCGGAAAAGACGCGCGTGGACAGCCTGCTTAGCACAGCTTTTCGACTGCGTTATGATGCCCAGCTCTTTGCCGATGATTACAATGTCAACGAGCACCAGCTGAGCGGCAGTGATTACGAAGAGGAGGAGGAGGAGGTGGAGGACACCGAGGATGAGGAGGATGAGGATGATGACGGCATTAGCTCGCGCAGTGCTAGTTGCGAGACGGTGTCGAGCTATCAGCAGGTGCTTAGCATTGCCAAATTGCAGATGCAGCAACGACGCAAGCATCCGCGGAAGCCGCCCAAGATGACGCCGCTGTCCTTGGTGCCCACGGACGCCCTGGTGCCCATCTAGATGGGCGCCCCAAGGATTCAAGTATTCTCTAAGTAATTAAAGCGGAACACAAGCGACAAACGAGTAAACAGTGACAAGTAGACTAGTTAGCGTACGTACCAAGTAAGGCTACCACCTACGCGTATCCACTAACATATATACATATAGAGACTACATGTACATGTACCCCCCTCCCCCCACCCCCCGGCGCTTTGTTCATTTATGTTTTTCTTTAAGTTTAGTGAATTGTTCTTAGCCAGCATTGTACATACCTATTTAAGGATGGAGTCGGAGTCGTTTTCCCTCACCCAATATCCTCATTTTCTAGAGCAGTGATGCCCTACAGTTCGACTCGCGAGTTTCGCTGCCCGAGCTCTGCTCACACCGACAGTGTAAGCGCTCGGCACAAATGCTAGTCTAACTTGTCAATGCATGCGCGTGGGCACCACTGCTCTAGAGTTATATTTGTAGTTTACTTTTTAAACGTGTAAATGTAATAGGGATCCCACAAGGTCCTATAGGAACAGCCCCCCGAGTGGACCAGACTTTACTTTGGCAGCCCACACTTTATGTTTAAGTTTTAAAGTTTTTATTTTGTTTTCTGTTCCGCTGCCCCGCCCATTATTGTATTGTATTTCATTGTATTTCATTGTACACTTAGAAACTGGCCAAAACTTGTACTACTAAATAGCAGAGGCAGAGGAGGAGGAAGAACAACGCACACAACTGCAGTTAAGGTTAAGAAGTAGTAGTAGAGCGAAGTGGAAGAACACAAGACTTGAAGCATTTACCGCTACAAAAAATACAAAATACAATTTGTAAGCAAATTTTGTACTCAACTCGGAACGAACGAACAGCAATGCAAACAGTTTTAAGCCTAAGTTAGACCCAAGACGATCGATTATCCATTAATTTAGTGCAAATTGAATGCAACCTTCGCCAATAAATCAGCGTTTCTAGTTCGTTTTGCATACTTAAGGAGAGAGAGGGAGCGAGAGCCTAATGCAATGTACATAGTATATAATATAAAGAAATACGTTTCGCTCCTTAAACTTACATTTAAACTAAATTCATTTAGGACTTAGCCCAGGCTAAACTCAAGTAAACTATGCTTAATCAAGTTACCGAGCGGAAGAATCAGCAATCAACACGTCAAAAATAAAACAAACCACAAAATGTTACACATTTCATTTTTATTTCTTATGATTTCACAGAGAACAAACAGCTTCTGTTTTGTGTATGTACATATGTACATACCCTGCAGTACCTGTTGTCATCAACAATTCATAAGTGGGTCATCAACAAAACTTCGGTGTTGTTGATGAATCATGCGTGACACTCCTTAAAAATAACTGATGAGACAAGCATGTCCTAGGCTGTCATCAATGATCAATTTGATAACTTTAAAAATACTGGGTTTTGTCATCAACGTTGTAGACCAAATATTCATCGACACTTCATCGAAGATTCATCAATAATATTTTTCAAGAGAAAACATATGTATGTAAATTGAGAGAGCGTGTCGGTTTTGACGCGATTGTCGAATGAGAGCGTCGCGTTAACGTGACACGTTGATGACACTTTGATGACATTGGCCTATTTATGACACTTGGAACTGCAGTGTATCTCGATGGCAGAACCGTATATATAGAACTTAGGCTGAAGTCAGAGTAGCCCCAAGAAGCGATAATATTTCGCGCGATGAGCCAAGCGATGTCAGAGTGAAAGCTTTGAGCGAAGCGAGTTGCATTGTTTATTTTCTTCTTGATTTTAGCCCTTTACATGCCCATAAATCCCATTTTAATAATTTTCTTTTTAATGTTATATGTACATAATGGACAATTCAAAATGTACTTATTTTTAGTTTTTTATTTTACTTACAAATAAGGGAATCATGCATTTTTGCATTAAATGTGATTAGTTTACTAAATTCAAAAAATTAAAGATTAAGTTGATCAGTTGTTCAGTTCTAGGCATCATTTAGTTTTTGAATGCAAATTAAAAAGGTATTTAAATGGTTAAATGTCATGTTAAAAGAGAAAAAAAAAAAAAAAAAAGAAATGAAGAAAAGAGCGAATATATTTGAGCAAGTTGTAAACGAACGGTCACTCTGTGCGAAATCGAGCGACAAAGCAGGTTGGAAACTGCTCTCTCGCTACGCTCTTTCCTTATCGCTTGAACTCGCACATCGCTCCGCTCCCACTGTAACACTTTTTGAGCGATTTCCCTGAAAAAAGGTTTCAAAGCCTTCTTACTCGTTGTTGCAACGCTTCTCGCGGACAGTCTGACATCAGCTAATAGCATTCGCCTTAAGCAATAACCGTAGATTATGATTTATGATTTTCTATGCCAATGAATTTATACGTGTCTAAAGTAATACCAAGAGTACTCGAACACTGCCAAAAATCCAAAAATGTAATGGAACAACAACATGAGACCAGTTGTTAAGAACGACTGATTATTTTAGTATTCCATTTCCGACTTGCGACTTGAGTGTTTTCCCTATGTTGCAACAATAACCACTCGGCCAGAAAGATGAATGTATGTATACCCATGTCTAGTATGTGTATCTGTATGTTGTCTAGCGTAGAAGCCTCGCCCTACCCCGTAATTAGTTAGTTGTAGGTGATAAGGAAGAATCAAGTATACATATAATCCCCATAGGTCTAGACTCTAGAGAGGAGAAGTGGGCAGCCAGAGGATTTTGTATGCCTCCTGATCACAGCCTACATGCATATATACGAGTATACATATATGTACAATATATAAATGATTTAAAGCAATACTTTACGATAATCGCCGATCGATTAATCTTTATGGTGGCCTCTTCTTCCATTCGGTCTTTAGTCTTTCGTCTTTCGATGCCTTTCGCCCATCATACATATATTGTTCAACGCTTTGTACTGCAGCAAACAGACGATCTAAATCTAAAGTAAAACGAAATAAGGATCAAACCAAAAGGGGGGAAGAAGTCAAGGAAAGTAAATTCAAATAAAAATAAAACTACCTCAAATTTTTGCAAGCATAGAACAACACACTAAAGAATTTTTCGAGAAACGTTTTCTAAAGCGAACAGAGTATATACAACATACATATGTAGTGCTGCGTTATATTTTATCAGAAAGGTAGAAAGGCGGCAATTGTAGCGATCCGAAGCAGAGCCGAGTCGAGAAACAAGGGAAAGTACGATTATACACAAGAAGTACACACAAACAAACAAATAAATAAACAAACAAACAAGGGGAAACCAGCTAGGCTAATTCCATATTTTGCTAATATTGCATACAATATTATACATACATATAAGAACTACGTTCACCTTTCCCAACTTCCCAATTTCCCAGTTGAGTTTCGGTTGCGCCTCCCGAACGGAGGATGGATCACCCAGAGTATACATTTGCCTTTAGCCCGGAGTCCGGAGTGCTCAGCCTTGAGTTTGTACATAAAGAGGAGTTTATCTAGTACGAGATATATATTCGATATCATAACCATAATGTTAATATTACGACCGCTTTAATGAGTTGCAGAGAGATATCAATTAGGCATCCATAATCATGGCAAATTTATGGCAATTAACAGGCGTACATATACATATACACATGTATACAACACAGGAGAGGTATTTCCAGTTTTGATTTCGGATTCAGTTCTGGCCAAATCCAAAGCAACTTGGATGGAAACACAACCCCAAAACAACACCAGCAAAGTTGTTGTTTCGATTGTAACTAATATAATCAAAAGAAGTATATACACATATATATATATATATTATTGAAACTCTATATACACAACATAGTATGTACAAGTGGACTCAAAACCAGATACTAAAACCGAAAACCGAAAACCATGTAACGCGCTGAGAAATGACAAAAAATATATATGGAAAACAAGTACTAAGTCACGCTGGACGTTTTATTTTGGTTCTAGTCAGGTGTCTTCCTTGCTAGAACCAAGTTTGAAGTTGCTTTCAGGTAACTTATCAGGGCTCGCGATAATTTGGTTTCATTTCAAATAAATTTATAAAACTGATCTGACCAAAAAGTTTATTCAGCTTGTAAGCCGAAGTCTGCCTCTTCAACGACTAGAAGCTATTGAGTCCCAAAATGATTAATATCCAAAGTAAGTATACGTTCTGAACAATTCAAAGGGCTTAGAGAGATCGCCGCTGGACCTGCTTCCTCCCTGTTTATTTATAAAATCTTTCAAATCCGAAAATGTTTTGTCCGATTGTAGAGCCAGAAAGTTTAGGACTTCTATAAATTACAATTAATTTAACTACAGTAGAGCCCAGTTATAGCGACTTTCAAGGGACCGACGATTTTACGTCGTTATACCCGGAAGACGCACTAACCGAAAGCAGCAAAAACAAAAAACAAAAAATTTTTTTTTGTTTATTTTTGGTTGATATGATTGTAATAGGTTTTTAAAATAAAACAAATT
>JAEIIG010031438.1:0-25020 GCA_018904695.1 Drosophila parvula
CAACATATTAAAATTCTTTAATATATTACATAATATATATTATATATTATTTTATAAAATATAATGTAATAAATTAATCAGTTTATAGGAACTTCTCACCCCATATTTAACATTGCTAAGAATGCTTTAATAGATTTACCTGAAACTCTTGGATCGTTATTAGGGTTATGTTAATTTATTCAAATTTTAAAAGGGTTATTTTTAGCTACTGTTGATGTTAATACAGATTTGTACAGAGTTTATCAGATGTATTAATTATCAGATGTCAATGGTGCATAATTTTTTGTATTTTTATTTATTTACATGTAGGTAGAGGAACTTATTATTGATCATATTTATTTACTCCAACGTGATTAATTGGAGTAATTATTTTATGTTTAGTAATTGGAACAGCTTTTATAAGGTATGTTTTATGAAAATCATTTTACATTTTTATAAGCTACAATAATTACTTATTTATTATCAGCTATTCTATACCTTTGGGTAGATTTAATTCAATGATTGTAATTGGGATTTGATACATTTCTATTCTATTTCTATTTCAACCTTTTTATATTTTTTTACCTTTTGCTGTACTTGTAATAACAATAAATCACTAGTTATTCTTAAACCAAACTCATTCAAATATTCCAATTTAACTAAGTTATAATATTGATAAAATTCCATTCCATCCATATTTCACTTTTAAGGATATTATAGCATATATTGTAATATCTTTAATTTGAATTTCAGTGGTATTAATTATAGCATTATCTCTTAATAGAGACACTGATAATTAAATTACAGCTAATTTTTTAGTATTTTTAGTAGCACGGTATCAATTGTATTACTATATATATAATTAAATAAAAATACCAAATTAAACCCATTATATTTTGTAATTTACTAATGACATAAGCGACGACAGGACGTTTTTTTAGGGAGAGCAGACTTTATTTGATGGCTAAGCCCTTGGGCTTGGTCACAAAACCCACTGCCTTTCCAACAGTCAAACGCAAAGATGATGAATTTTGACGTTTTGCGTGCATGGAAAGTCCCTTGCTTAAAAGTTATGGGAGATTAAAGGGTAGAGGGAAATGTGCAGGCGGAATTTGCTTCATTAGACTAGGAGAGCACGCGTGGCCAAGGATTCGGACCAGGACTCATGTGTGGTGAGGCTGGAGGACCTGAGGCATCGACGGGCGTGCGAAAGAGTGCGATGTTTACTTACCTGTGGTGAAAGTTTCTGAAAATCCTAAAAGGAAATCACTTTAGACGCGTCCAAAGAGATGCAGTAAAGTTTCGTTAAACCATCTGGCCTCGAACCCCTCGCCCATGGCCTCCACCTCGACTCCATGTGCCACAAAAACCAAAGTTGCCAGTAGAGGAAGTGTGAACGATTATGAGGAGCTGATAGAAGAAATTCGAGGAGTGTCGGGTTTCTTAGACCGCCCATTCTGGAGTCTATCCTTGGCTGATGTTTTAATGTTGCCCGCTGGAACTTTTGAGACATCTTAATTCCTTTCGAGATAAATCAGAAATTTTAAGAGGGCTTGGGCGCCAGTTAAAAATGTGTATTTTTATTTATATAATTTTTGGACTTGTGCATTTTTATTCGCCCTCCCTCTATCCCCCCAACTCTTTCTCAAAAATCCTCAGTTTGTATGTGTTTGAGCTTGGTTTATCCTTTCATAAATGGGACCAACGGCCAACTGATTTATGCCACCGCAAGCTGGAGCTGTTGTTCTTGGTCCTGCAGCTCCTGCAACTGTTCCACACCGGAGCATCCTTATGTCGACGGCGGTGGGCAAAAAATAACAAAGCAACAAAACAGAATTCCAGAAAACAACATAAAGCCGATTGATTTATTTTGACAATGCTACCATGCAGTGTCGACCCCTCTGGAACCCCCTGAAGCCCCACCATTGATGCCGCGATCCCCCGAGTGGTCCAAGCTCCGGTTCAAGTCTGGTCTGGTTGCCGTGGTTTGTCCCAGCTTCCTTCTCGGCCCGTCTCTGGCAGCAGCTCTGTTCCTATCCCACTCCACATCGACATGATTCGTTCGCATTTTGGACCATCACCCATGGTCCCACTCTCTACTTCCAACTGCCCCAATCCATGACAAAAAGTTGTCTCCGTCGCTTGCCTTGTAATATATACGCATTCTCGTATATATATTTTTAACATTTCTCTTATTATAATCCTTCATTGCATACCGTTTGGGTTGGGCGTCCCGTTGAAACTCCGAGAGATCCTGTACGCGATGTGGCGGGTGAGACGGGATGGATGGGTTGATGGTTGCATGCGGCTATTACAGTGTCTTTTGGAAAATAAAAAAACAATTGTAATTACCCTCTAACACAGTTAAGTGCTCTGCTTATTTATTTCTCTACAAATTTGGATCTCACTGAATTAACTTAGAACCTTGCTTAGTTGGGTAGTGGAATATTTTTATATTCGAATATTCAATAGCGGTTTCCATATTGCTTATGGGAAATGTAAATTAATTCTTTGCATTAAAATCAGTTTTAAATATTTTTGTATATAAATCTTGTTTTATTTTAGATGTGTTTTTATTGATTTCAGATAGTACAAATTGTTAAGCTGTTGCTAAAGCATTTTAATTTAAATCTAATTCATACGTGTATTTTTATCATGATATATGCAACTCAGTGAAGGAAGCATCTCCGACTCCATTAAGGATTATATTATCGGACAAAACTAACATATTCGTTAAGGGTATAAAAACTTGAGCTCTGCCCGAAGTTAGCTCTCCTTAATTGTTTTATAACATTTCACATGGTAATTCCTGTATTTGCCGCACAAACTGTAATCGGACAGTCTATCTAGATACTTTTCTTATACTTTCAAGATCTCAAATAAGGGGAGGATCGGGCCAAACTGTCACTTCACCAAATAGTACAGGTAAAGTCATTATTCTTTTCAGATTTAAAGATTTTTAAAAACGTTATTCAAATGTTTAATTATAATATTATTAAATATAACGAAAAAAACTAGCATATAAACTTTTTGTTAACTAATCAACAAATGTATCCATGTCTCCATGTCATTGCTGTTTCCAGGAGCTTTAAGTTTGACCAAGATAGTTTTAAATTAAAAGTGTCTTTAATTGATCCAATGATGGTAAAAAACTTGTTTTTAGAAACACAGCTGGAAATGAATACCATAAAAAAACAAATGTTCATTGATTTTCGGATTAAGAGAATTGACTTACCACTCTACTAGAGCAAAGTCAAATAAAACCTCAAACACTCAGAAGATAAGAATCCTATTGGAAAACTTAGGTTAAAGGATCTTCCTTATTTTGTGAAATCTTTATTTAAATATTAGTCCCTTTTCATTTCATATTTTCCATGAGCGAGATACAGGAAGAGTCGCCTATTAAAAAAATATATTTTAAATGATATTAATAAGATTTGAAGTAGCAGCAGGTCAAAGCTTACTGGGAGGATGTCGTTTTTATTTCTGAGTACGAAATTATCTAATAAACACGCTGGACACCGTGCCAACTTGTGGTGCACACGTTTCACCTCGATCCCCGACTTCGCTGATGGAGGTCAGAGTTTCACGGGCAGCGATGGCCGCTGGAAAACGGCTAATAGGTACTGCCACGAGTTCTTGGCTCAAATTGAAAGTTATTTAAGGGGGAGGAGGAGATAAAGGCCATTGGGGCCAGCCACAAGGTTCATGGACACCACGGCAGGACTTGGCTTATGGGCCTGCTGGCGGAAATTGTTACACGATGCTCGGGATACCAGAGTGGCAACCACAGCAGCAGTTATTGCCGCGCCTGATGTTGTTATTTTGCCTTTTTTTTTTTTAAGGAAAATAAGATTCGAAAAGTTTATGCAGTTGGTTGTCACGCGGTGGTGGAAAATAAAGCCAAAGGAAGCGTGCCCTCAGCGACCTGGGCGTGATTCGTTGAAAGGAAGAACTGCCCCATCCCATTTTTGAACCTTGCCTCCGTTGTGAATACCTAACAAGAAAAACCCAAATACCGCAAGTATTGCTTTATTAATTTCCTGCCTTGCCAAAGCGCGGAAAATCATTCCATAAGATATTTTTCTATTCGCTCCGAAATATACATTTTCAAGAATGAAGTACATCCGATCTGGTTATTTTGCATTTTTTCGAAGTTTAAATCCAATTCAGTTCAGGAAAAACCTCACTTCTGGAACCTACCTTGTTCGTCATTAACTTTATATCATAGGTGCTCATCTGTTTTTGTGGTTGGATTGGGTTCAGACCATCATATATGATAGGTACTATTTTCTAGCACACGGCGCTATACACAAACAATTTTGCACGATCTTCTATGTCCTATGTGCTGATAAGACAATTTTACCGAGATGTTTTTTCAACGCTAATCCCATTGTAATTTGTTTTATTCTTTTCCTCCACCTTACACTGAACCTTTTTTTAAGTTTATGATTAAATTGTGGACCATTCCTTGACGGATAGATAAAATGAGTGATTGGCAAGTATGCTGCTCTAAGTGTACGACTTAACATAATATAATTTTGTTGTTTCATGTGTACGAATGGTGTTTATACCTGGAACACATAGGGTAAAGGGGCAAAATGGCAGAAGAAAGCATACCCGATCCTATTAAGGATATATTATATATCGACATCACCATCACCATGTCCGTCTGTCCTTCCGTGTGTATCAACGGATCTCAGAGACTATAAGAGCTAACAAATTTGGTGACAACATTCATTTTTGTTGCAGGCAGATCAAGTTTGTTTTAAAATTTTCCCATGCCCCCTTGCGTCCTTGAGAATCATGCAAAACGAATATCTAAGCTATAGTTATTTTTGGTATGAAATAAATATGTATATATAAAAATAAATTTGTGAGGATTAGAGTTAAAACGGATGATAAACATGGGAGTTATTTAACAATAAAGTTTTTGTATATATTTTATATTCTGAATTTCTGCAACATCTAAATTTGTGTTGGCAATAGCAATAGCTGTTGCTCAACATGTTCCTAGCAACATTTGTCGTTATTTGTATACATTTTCTTCTGATTAATTAAAGTTTTTAATAAGATATTTTCACACACAATGCTACGGATACCGGGTATATCACAATCGAGCGCACCCGATTGTAGCTTTCTTACTTGTTTTATTTACTCCGAATACTCAGCATTTAGGGTATCATTGAATCTATAGTCTGTATTTAATTCAACCTATATCCTTCCCGAAACTCTTTGTAACCGCAAACTATTTTATTTGTTTTGTAAATATTTCGGAAGAATGAGCATTACGAGCGAATGGAAAGGAGTCCTAAACTTAAAAAAAAGAGAGGACGAACGCCAAGTGCAAAGCAGCGGCAGCACGAACTGAAGATGAAGTTTATTTTACGACTCTGGCACTCGAGCCAAGAAGGATCTAGAGTCTGCCGCCAGATAATGTATCAGCCAAGTGAACATGAGAGAGGTATGGGCACAGCTCCATTCCACACGTGTGTGTAATCAAATAATTTTGCAGAAATCGAGAAATTATTACGAGTAAATTTTTACAAATTCATTTTGCACTTTTGCCAGACCCGCAATGCCCTTCTCCCCGTAAGCAGCAGAAAAACATAGGAAAAGTTACTCGCACTGCATGCAAAGTGGCCCAATCCTTCACCCCCGATCCCCTCCAGCCAGCAGGATGTGTGGATTTTCCGGCATTTTGGCGGCATGGCCCTTTTGTTTATTTCTTTGAGATGCGGCAACGAACAAATGACCTGCCCCCGTGCCGCCAGACTCTCTAGTTTTGATTGTGCAAACTTCTCGACTTCATTCTGCAGTTGCATTCCAAGGCAAATCGACGGGGAGGCAAACGAGGCGCCTCGAACACGTGTGGGAGCCTGGATCGTATCAATTGTGTGTGATGGTCAAAAGTCATTTCAACAGCACTAAATTATTATTATCTTTAAGAAGTTTCACATGCTCGACAATCATCCAAAATGGTCGGTCAACATCGGGGTTGGGGTTCTATGGGCCCAGGCCACTGCAGCCGAGAGTGCTATCATAAAGGATTCTTTGGATTTGTGTAATGGCACGGAATGTTTTGATGTTTGCCAAAAACTTTCCACTGTGGCGTTCCACGACCACTTTTTGTGGTAATTAATATATATTGAAAAAGAAAAACACATTTTTGATCATATTTTTTTATAGCAGCAGTCATTTCTAGAAGATGTCATTGAAATCGTTTATGGTTATGGTTAAATATTGTTTATATTTTTAAAAAGAATAATCCTTTTCAACACCTTTTCTTTCCAAAATCGAAGCTCCTCTAAATTGTAAAAAATATGTTATTATATTTTAATAATAATAATAACATAGGAACAATAACATAACAAATGTTTCAAATTAATTGAGTAATTCTAAAATTGTTTTTTTCATCTTAAGCTATAGCTTGGAGCTGTCGCCGTGCAAATTCTAAGCTACCTTTTCTATGAGCTACAGGTTGTAAATGCCGGAATCTTAGCACAGTTGGATCTAATTACGCAACACGAAAAATATTAAGAAGATAAAATTTAGAAAGAGGGTTAGACGGAAGTAATCTCTGCCATGCAATAGCCGACTCCAAGTCGGGCCAATTAGAACTCTAAACGAAATTTCAATTAGCGGCACTTAGCGTCAGCTGCCATAACCGAAGCAAAAAAGGGATTCCCCAAAAATAGCATCCAATAACAACTAAATGACATTAGCGATTAAATTAGCCCGAGCATCGTGAAAAAGTCAAGAAATAGAAAGGCAAAAACCACAACCAAAGAAGAGACCTTTTCGACAAAAACCATTTTCATTTGCAAATTGCGTGTGTTGTTTGTTTCGTGCAGCACTTTCCATTAGATTTTTACATTTCCACAGTTTCAATAGTTTTCTGACGCAATTTAGCTTAGTGATTTCTTCTGCATTTAGTAATTACGTTAATTACGCTTTTCTTTTGCATTTAATTGAAACTGCAAATATGCAATTAAAATGGCTTAAAGTGCCGCGGAGTCGTTTTGTGTTAAGCAAATCCGGGAAATTTCCTTATAATATTATTTAACTTATTTTGCGAGACAATTGTCTAGCCAAGGATGGGTATAGCATTTAATTGGAAAGTAATTCTATGATAACAATTATATCTTGATAATAGAAACATACCAAAATTGAAGGATGAAAGCTTAAGTTTCATAGAATTGCAGTTATAGCAAAACTAATCGGTGAGTATTTAAGACTGGCTTGGTCAAGATATTCAACTAATCAACTAATTCAAGATAATACAACTAATCAGTGCTAGTTAGTTGGGCTTGTAATTGTTTACCTATTCACATAAATCATTCTTATTTGCCTCGTTTTATGTATTGAATTTTGATTATTTATCATCATTTGAATACATTCTTTTGGATAAGGTTTTAATGAATTCAAGGGACCTTGCCTATGAATTATCCTGGGAATGTATATACAAAAGTCTTCGTAATATGTTGGCCGTTGCACCTAAGATATGTTCCTTTGCCCGGCTTATCTCGTTTTATCTGTAACAAATGTACTCCACTAATAAATGAATGGGGACACCGCACGAATGTTATCCGCCAGGTTAACTAAGATCCACCCTCACTCACATCCACTGAATCCACCGGCCGCAGCAATTTCCTTTGTCAATATTCATTATAAGAGCACATACTTTCGGGCGCTTGACAAGCGTGGCCCAAGTCATAAAGTTGTCGAGAGAATGTCTCATAAAACGTGACGATAATCATAATTGATGCTCGAGCCTAGTCCAAAACTGAGAATTGGGGTTTGTTGGTCCAACCAAATTGTAATTTAGTTTGTTAACTCATCCTACCTACTACCCAGCCTTCGTTGTTTACTTTGCTTGATTTTGGCCAAATTAAGGGTAAAATTGTTAATTAAAATTTGTGTGTGAGAGATCCCGGGATGAGTCCTCACCTCACAAAGGTAGTGCGGAAGTTTGGCAAGGACTATAGTACATACGAGTATATCTATTATCCAGCCTTTGTAGCAGATGCAAGAGATTTCCATTTGGGCTGCCAATAATAAATCAATGCAACATATGGCCATGTTGCAACCACCTTTGCCACGAGTGCTGTAAATTTTAAATCAATGCTGCAGACAGGGGAAAGGCCAGCTTTTTTCAATTTACCTTCTAGCTTAATCTAGCTTGCGGCTTCTTCTGGACCCTAAAGCGACGTCTTCAGCTCCCGAGGGGCGGCAGAAGCCTCCGCACGCAATCCATTATTGTATTAATTAACAGGAACAGGATCACCAATCAGGCGCTTGATTAATGATGTCACTCGACATCGTAAATCTCGATTTGAACATGTGCAAATTTTACGATGCAAATAAATGGGGCGATGGTGGAACGCCTCGTTGACCAATCCCAGGATCTCCCCTGTCCTCCAGTTAGTTGCAGTGGTCCTTGTCGCCTTGGCGTATGCTTTGTGTTTTGAACATAATCATACATTAGGCCCAAAACAGTGGGGGACATTGGAGCGGAGTGTGAATAGCGGGGGGCGATGGGGGCCAGCAATACATCCGGGTAGTCGGCATCCTTCCTAGGTGGCCACATTTTGGGCGAGGGCGGGGACGGGGCTGTGAGTAACGCTGCACTGGCGGATGCACTAGGATGTGATTGTGTTGCTTTTCCCAACCGCCTGTTGATTCATAAGACGGCACTTTAAATGAAATTAATGCTTCGCTTGAGCAATTGCCATAAATTGCGTACCTCGGATTAAGGGTAATGTTCCTAGTAGCTTCCTTGTGTCGTGTCCGGATTAATATAACTTAAATGTTGAACCTATACATTATATTATTAAAGTCATATAAGAAATGCATATTTCCAGGTATTATTAAAATCAAATGTTAAACATGGAAGTAGTTTGTGCTAGCCTTTGTACTTTTTATGTTTGTCCTGTTTTTGCATTATATTCAGTATCAGTTAAGCATTTGATTAGATGAAGCTACGTTTATGAAAATTTGATTGTCTGTCGTGTAGTCCCTGTGACATACAGGTAGCCGGACATTCTGTCAAATACTTTGCAGCTCTGCAAATGAACAGCTGAAATGAACAGGATGTATATCGGCAGGCAAATTCAAGAAATAATATTGAAACTAATCTAAAATTTGATATATCGAAAAATATCTCATATATCTTAAGATTAACGGTGTTATCAATGTTACTTAATTTATATTTTTATATGAAAGTATATTTAAAGATTCTTTTAAATAACATGATTGGTAACCACTTAGGAATTATTTCATTCAATGAGAAACAAAGTTTGGACTCTCCTTCGGCCCAGTTTGGCATAAGAATACCGATTTATCGCCATATATCGTAACGTTAAAATATCGATTTATATATCTATTTATGATCTAGTGATTATCTTTTCCGATAAAAGCTTAGCTACTCCCTTCTTCTTAAAAATAACGACATTATTGAATTTTCTGAGTGGCAGGACGAAAAAATGCTTACCTTGGGAACGCCCTATTACATCTTTATAAAGTCACATCTTGGCTTCCACTAGGCATTATTATAAATGATATGATCTTAATTTGATTTAATTTACGATAACCGGTCGATCTTAACTGTGTCTGACTTATAAGGAGAGCATAGTTTTGAACTCCATAATCAAGATTGATTGAGCTTAGACATGTGTGTGTCAATTCCCGGTAAGTGTTATTATTTCGGGAATGCATTACCCACATTGTATGTAATTATTATATCCTTACTCTTTTTTTCTGTATTTCTATGCCCCAAACATGCGTCAATCTATTCGGATAATGAGGCTGGCAGCTTGGATCTGTTTGGTAGAGTAATCGATGGAGCGACCGCGCGCCATTTGTTTTTTCCTGGAGTTAATGGCATACAGAATACATTTGTGGAAAATTGCAGAATTTTGATTTCGCAAAACAGTTTGCACGCAGTTTGATCAATAAAGCAAAGTGGTTGCCGTCCAAAATGGTCGTTCCGGAGTGCGGCGTAGTGTGGGCAGACACCGCAGGTACATCTAATCTCATGTAGCCGCGATTATAAATTGTTGCGTACTTCATTTCGGCCAGAATAATAACATGAGTAATTAATTTAATGTGCCAGCCGTAAAACCACAACAACGTGGCGGTACTGCGAGGTTGAAGGGGTCAGGGAAGAGGGCTCGTGGGTCGTGAGTGGGGAGGGGGGACTAATAGGATGCAGGAATTCGCAGTGGCTACTTGGGTACAGCACATTGCGTAACAAATGAACTAATGTTTATTGGAATTGTCGCGTAAATTACAATGCATTGGCAATGCCGAAATCTAGGCAGGGCCAGCTGCATTTAAAATCTGACAAATGGTTGAAATTATTCTGGTCGCGGTCGCTCCAGTGCTCCATGAATGAGCCACCCTCTGCCACCCCCAGCCACCTGAACCCATCGGAAATGGAATGTATATTTAATTCGCAAACGCTTGGGGTACCTGTATGAACAGAAGCCTCCGTCTCGATTTGGAGTAAAAGTCGATCTCACTTGTTGGCTACCGCTGCGTTTTTGTGCCCCCATTAATTTAATTATTTTTACTATTGTTCGTTCGAATGTTCCTTGAAATAAATTCGTCCCTAGTTTATGGTGCGTGTTTAAATGGATGAGTGCGGCAGAACATTAATTTCATTATTTGAATGTCGCATCCGGCGAGGGAAAATGTATGGCTGGGGTATGGGCTCTTGCAGTGAGGCTAATAAATACTGCTACTACGGCTCCAGCGAACAATTATTTTTACGTATTTTATATACACTATTTACTACTTTAATTGAGACTATATCTATGGGAGAGTGAAGTTTTGCAATGATATATCCCCGGCCTCATAAAAACTATACTATTGATTTCAAATATGAAAGTAGAATACAAATAATGATTTTAGAATATATTAAGAATTTTGTTGTAGCATTTTATTTTAATGGATTTCCTTATATATATTTTTTTAATGTATTATATTTGTTGTATTTTAATTTTAAGTGTATCTTCATTTTATCCTAGTGCACACAAGCTATGTCAAGCTTTTTAATTATGCCACTATTCGTACACTGCATTTTACATTAAACATTAACAAACATGCTAACATTATTTAATATTATACACTAAACATACAAAAGAAATTTAAATAAAATATATCTGTTGGGAACTTTACAGGGAGAACATTCGGAATAATTTAGAACTGAAGATTATAAATAATAGGATAGTGTAACTTTGGTGCTGATTTTATTACTTTCAATTAACATTTTATTAAGGGATTATGTTAAATATTGGTTGCTAAATAAAATGTTGTAAAAGGGTTTTGTTTCTGTGTTTAAATATATTTTAAGACACCAGTTAACTTGAAAATCAAAATGTAAATGTGCTTTTTTTTTATTAAATATTAGAGTTATTAATTGAAAATTATAGTATTTCTGCTTTATTTAAGGAGCTAAGGCTATTGCTAGGGACATAACATGTAGTCTATCATACTTTCTAATATAATGTATGCTTTACATATTTTGTATGATTTTCTAACTGACTTGTCTTGTTTTAAATTTTATAAGTTAGAGCTTACGAAATTGGTGATAAACTTCTTATACGTTGCTGGAAGACCAAGATTATTTCGAAATTATAAAATACTTTATTTATACTAAAGCTGTAGCATTGAATTTCCATACAAAATATATTATGTATATGTATAAATTTTTTTCAATATTTTTAAATAATTGGCAGTGACTTTCTTATGACACCATAAGATTATCATAAGAAATCCATTTTAAATGTGGCATCAGTGACAAAAGCAGAATTTCTTATATAAATTGACTACTAAATGTTTTCATATATATGTAGATGGTGTATTACCAATTACGACAACAAAATATATTTGTAAGTAAAACCACGAAATAAAGGTACATTAATCAATCAAAAATTTTCCTTCGTATCCCACTTAATCTCTGATTCCAGGCCAATTTTTATTTTAGTTGTGTGTAATTGTATGCTACTCATAAGGATATACAGGGAAAGGAGTAGCAGATCAAACACGACGCCACAATCGACCTTAGTGGTCTCAGTGAGTCAGAAGTAAATCTGACTGCCCTAACAACCTACCTACCTACCTCAGGATTCTCAAATTCAACTTGTATCTTGATGCCGTCATTGGAGCTTTATGATAACTTCAACGGCTTTTCTCTTTCCGTTCTGAACCGTTCTCAGGGCTTAAATAAGTTGCAAACACTACGTACAGCGTGTATTCAATAAAATGATTTGTGTGATACATAAAAAATACGCATACCAAAATGGCGTACGGTATTTATGCACCAGCACAGTGCAGCTGGTCTGCTCAAGGACCACTCTCCAGTCCGGTCCTCCGGTGACCCTCTGGGGAACGCCGGATAAATAAGGTAGCATGGGATAGGGAGTCGCACCGACATTTTCCAACACTTTAGCGCAAACAATTTATGACTGCTTTTTTCAGCTGCAGGTATGCGCTTTCCGGCCAAGCACTTAATTGATGTTGTGTCGCGTAAATTATAAACAAAACAAAAATTAAAGTGGACTCCATGGTGCTTCTTGGCGTTGGTTTTGCCGCTGGCTCTTTGGAAGATGCGGTGCCGGATGCGGAAATGCTTTCATTGCAAGTGGTGGTGAAGGGTCTCCCATAAAAAGCCAACGCACCAGCTTTGGACACCGAGGGAGGCCACACACGTATCCCGAGTCCCCATCCTCGCAGGCGGACGTCCTGCCCCATCGCATCGCATCCCATCCTGCACAAGAGGCTAAGCAGGCCGCCGTGAGTGAGGTCAAGCACGAAAGTGGTGCTACCTCCAACCGGATGTCCATCTGACTTCTATAAGCCCCCTCGAGCGCTCTCACTCTCTCTCCTTGCTTAACAGCTCCCACCATGCATTTCCCGCATATATTTTCGCTATTTTACATCGCAAGGATTCCCCCAAAGTGCTGGTTCGAGCAGCTTTGTGATCGCGTGAAGCCTCCCAGTGTAGCAACGCAGTCTAATACAGTTGGACCAAAAGTATAAATACCTGAAGGTGATCACTTTATAAATTTAATAATACAAATTATTTACTGCTACATATATTGTAGCTATATAATTTGATCTTTTTATTTAAATCAATCCTAAATATAAACATTTTACCAAAGTTATAATTCTTTTCTTAGGGAATATTAATTTTAAAGCGGACGAAGCCGATTGCTAAAATATTAATAGTCGTTGTGGAAACGGCTAATACAGTCCTTATGCGTATGCCGAATTAATGCGTTCAATATAATAACAATTTGGTAATAAAGTGTGTGTATAAACATTAACTAATGTATTCGGGAACATACGAAAGTTGAATATGAAGTAGGCATCAATACAACTAAACAATACCAACTAAACTCTGTTGTCTTGGGATATAACACCGATCGGATATATGATCTTAGCGTTCCAAATATGTATGTATAAGTTGGGTTTTGGGTTATCGACAAAAGGTGGCGAATTCTTTCTGAGGTTTAGCAATTTCAACACTTTGTAATCGCAACATTTCCTCGTTTAGTGCGCATGGGTGTTGTGGCACCTTTCCATATACTGATCGTGATATAGTCGTGTCTCCACTTTCGTATGTGAACGCTCTTTAAAAATTAAATTTGATTAAAAAACATTAACTAAACAAGATGGCCACTTAACTTAACTGAAAGGTATTTCATAGAGACTTTTAAAAGAATAAAAAAAAAGAAAAGAAAAAAGAATAAAAAAAAAAAAAATAAAATAGGTATACTTGTCTTTCTGAAACTAGAACTAGAGACTCGAGAGATTGTGGGGGCTTATTGTTGTGGTTGGATGTATCTAAATCACCAGATACATTATTTGTAAAATTCCAATCCTGTCCGTAAACGTTCACTAATTAATAAATTGATATTACCCCCAAGTACAGTTCTCGATTCGTTTTGACTTCAAATCCACTTTTATACCTTCCGAGATCTGAAAAAACGATTAAATTTAACTGGGCGATGAGTTAAACTCGGAAATCAGAAATTATGTATATGCAGTGCAAAGGACGACTGCCACGGGAGGACAGACATAAAACAACACAATGGGAAGGAAGCGAGGAGTGCAGAAAGCAGCCAGGAGAAGGCGGAAGCCATGGGGAATGCGAATGGGGCTGGAGCTGGATCCCTGTAAGCGCATTTAACTGCTGGCTGCGACTACTCAAAATCTGTGCGTCTGCACGCATTACACACGAAATACAAGACTCGTTGGGCAATTGCAGTTCATTGTTATTTAATATGTCGCCCAGTCAAAGGCTGGACGAGAGGAGGGAGCGCCAGGAGCCGAAACGACACCGAGAACACGGGTGGGAAATTATACTTTATGTGGCCAGGACACTGAATTGCAGGATACGGAGCCAAACAGAAGCAGACGGCATGACACTGATTGCGATATAAACGATTGTCAACGTATCCAAGTGGATTATTACCTCATGCCAATTATCATATCAACGATACACAGGCGCAGGACTCGGAAAATGGCCATATACTCACACTGGCGCACACTCGAAATCGCAGGACAAGCCAGGACATGCCAGGACATGCCACATTGGCTGACGAGTGGCGGGCGGAAGGGGGTCAAGGTAATGAACCAGCACCCAGCACCCACCTCCCACACACCCAGCGCCCACACACTTGACGAGGCGTTGATGGTGCCGGCATCTGGTAGTTCGTCTCCCTGCCACCTCCACTGCTCCGGCCCAGCCTCCCTTTGGTCCTTGCCAAATTGCATGTACAATTTTAAATGGATTTTGATTGTTTATGACAATTCGACGAGCTGACTGGCCAGTCCGCTGTTGGCCACTGATAATACGGCATTTAAATGATGAAGAGCCGGCCCCACCTGGCCACTCCCCAAGCCACAACTTGCAGCGAAATCAATGCAATTTGCAAAATTAAGCCCAAGTATTTTCACAGAGAATTTAAGTCCTTATATTTTTGAGCACAATAGTTTTTTTTAAATTGCTTTTCTATGAATTTAACTGTTAATATAAAGATATTGATATTAGAAGTTTTTTTAAGTTGAAGGTGACATCGTCACCTATCGTTTACCTCGTTAACAGATATTTTTGTTTGATTTAAGATATAAACCCCTGGAATATCTCACCAAGTAGATATTCTAAAAAACTTATTTGTTTATTATTTTTAACATTTCCAGTTTTTATAAGTGGTAAACTATAAAACGTCTGTTTAAAAATTTATTTTTAAAATAACTCTACTAATTCTTCAAACTTTTCTTAAGAGGATGACTAATTTTATATATTTTCGTTAATACTGTAAGACAAATTTGGACCGTATAAATTAATGTTCTTATATATATTGAATGTATCTGCTAATATTGATATTAATATATAAGGCTAGGGATTCACCGTAAAACTGCCTTATAGCTATCTGAACGGAAAAGAAAAACACCAGATAAAGCTATCGTAAAAGCAAATTGGTTACCTTCCTTCCTTGAACTTTATCCAAACGAAAAAGAATAACATAGCGCGGTTAATTAAAGATTATTGCTGTCTACCACCAAATTGTGCTGTAAGGCGGTGCACAGAGTTGCTTTGGTATTCGAAACGGCTCAAAACATCTGTAAGTCTCTTATTCTTATTCTTCATCTGGCTCAACAGACAGCTGTTCTGTTTCCGAGTCGAAAAGATTGGTCCCTGTCAATGCTAGCTCTTACATTTACACGATAGCAAACCAGTTCTTAGACGAAACTTTATCTGATCGCATATTTTTAAACAATTTGAGGGTAGAAAACGACCCTTAAAAGGTTCGATTTTGTAAAATTCCAACCACCATGCTTTGTGTTTATACTCAAATTAACTACTCTTATTAGAGAATAATAAAAATATGTATCTTTAACCTTATAAGAAATATTTAATTGAAGTTTAGCATGCTTAATTATGGCACATGGATGCGTAGAGCTTATATATGGATGGGAAACAGCAGGAAGGAACAATACTTTCTGAGGCCGCAGAAAAAACAGTGCCCTGAGATCCTTAAGCAAAAAATGCAAAAGTCTACCGATAGCTCTCCACCCTCCAGTTGGCGGAGATCCAAGAGATTCTACGGATATACTATTGTGACAGGCAGTCTTTTCAGCGCCGCGATGTGGGGTGTGTACGAGCTGGGAAAGCCCTTGGAGGACCATCGTGGGCCCATCGACGATGAGTTCACTGGGCTGCCCTGGTTTCGTCAGTACCCTATGAGGATGTGGCACTCGTTGCAGTATTACCAGAAAATGATGGAAGCACCCCAGATAAGGAAGTTGCTGCCGGATATTTTGCCACCTCCGTATATACAGCCTCTGTATACGCTGGTGCTGGAGATAAATGATGTGCTCGTGCACCCGGATTGGACATATAAAACTGGTTGGCGGTTTAAAAAGCGTCCTGGTGTTGACTACTTCCTGCAACAGTGCAGCAGAAACTATGAGATTGTGATTTACACTTCTGAGCAGGGTATGACCGCCTTCCCTCTTATAGATGCCTTGGATCCCTATGGATACACGACTTATCGTTTAGTCCGAGGGGCCACGAAGTTCGTAGAGCGGCAGCATATCAAGGACCTAGACTATCTCAATCGGGATCTGAGTCGTGTGATTGTAGTGGACTGCGATCGAAAGGCAACGCCCCTGCATCCGGACAACGCTTTTGTGATGACCAAATGGCTGGGCAACGATGACGACGTGCAGCTCTTCGATCTGACGGCCTTTCTCCAACTGGTGGCAGAGCACCAGGTGCCCGACGTACGAGAAGTACTGCACTATTACAGCCAGTTCGAGGACCCCATTGAGCAGTTCAAGGAAAACCAGCGGAGGTCGCAGGAACAAAATCTGGAGAACATTCAGAAGACCGCCGGTAATCCACGGAAGTGGACATTAGCTCTGATGGGACGCTCCAAGCGGGGCTCCTAAAGATGGATATTTTGTATCTCTGCGTTCCTCACTGCCGGCCACAAACATACCTATGAAGTATCAATGTAGAAAATAATGTGGGACCTTAAACTTAATAAATTGCTTAGTAATCTGATACTAAGTTTATACTCGAGTCCTAATAAATTGCATCTTGTTTATAAATACAAGTGTTTTTATAAATAAAAGTGAAAATAACATTTAAGGTTTGGTTAACAAAGAAATTACAAATATTGGTTTTGATCTCTCCCTTTTTTTTATAAAAGCTTCATCTACTTAATAACCTTACCTTAATATAAATTAAAAAGAAAAACGTTACATAAAATTTAATGACGTCAATAACAGAGGGTATCATAATTTCGTCACGATATTTGCAGCCGAGTCGATCTGGCCATATCCGTCAGCCTGTCCGTCTGTCGGTCTGTCTGCCTGTGTGTCTATTGTCTATCTACTTTTTACGCAAACTAGTCGCTGAGTTTTTAAAATATCTATATAATCTGATCATCACAAAATCATATACATAGGTGCCCTAGAAAAGATCAGGCCAAAACGTTTTTTTTCGCTATTCCAAAAAGAATCTTTATATATCCCATTTTTATTTGATTATAACATGAGATGTTAAATGTAATTCAAATCGAACTTCTATATTATTTATTATATTAATTGGAACTAACGGATGGTCTGTAAGGGTATAAAAGCTTAAGCTTCGCACGAAGTTAGCTTTCCTTACTTGTTTTTTTTTTAATTATATAACAACGTAAATTAAGAAATATTAAAATTGTTTAAAATACACCACTAAATACTTTTTTTGTTTGTTATCTGAAGTTCAAATAAAACAAATATAAATGAAATATGTAACCTTTTACAATTATTGCCACCTTCGTCGATTTAATACATTTATTACAAAAGTTCTATTCAAGTTGTATTGTAGGTATTATTATTCTTTTATATTTATAATATTGGCGCTCCAAAGGGATCTATAAAAGGCAATCTTATGGGCAAAGAAAGGTTACGAATTTTTCACAATTTATTACATTTATACATATGTTGTTTGCAAGAAAATAACAAATTCACAATAATCAAGCACATCGAAATAGTATTTTCTTCTTGCCGCGCCTCAGATCCTGTCATCGTATTAACGGATTTTCGCAAGTGGTTTTCCCTCGATTCAATTGTACACAATCCACCAGAACGGCGGGCAGGTGGGAAAAACCACTTTCTTTTCGGGGTCTCTGGGGCGTCGCATGCAAATCTACTTTATGCCTTGGGGCTTGGGAGGAGTAGAAAGTTATGCAAGCAGTCTGGATAGCGTGTGCCCGGCGCTTAAATCGCCGCCGAAAACCGCATACGTTACGGGAATTGTTGGGGAAGCTGGCCAAAGATTTCCGGGGGAGGAGCACATGCGAATTAAATTTTTAACAAGCAAGGGTCTCAGCGCCTTCTTTACATTCAGTCTTGACATTTTCCGACGGGCGGGCCTGATGGAATCGCGGGTCGACCTCCGGCTTACCTCGGTTGTTGAAAAACTAATTTTGATTTTAATTAAATATTTATGACGCCAGGAGAGGGCCGCAGCAGGCAGCGCTTTATAGAGAAGAGCGGAAATTCTCTAATAAAATAAGCAAATATCTGGCAAATAACTTCTGCTTATCAGTCAGATGGGCCAGGCAGCGGTGAGAAAATTAGAGAATTATCCCCAGAGACTGGCAGACTCAGGTTGCGTGCCTAATTCGAAAACGGAACCCATTTTTGCTCCCACTTCTCCCGAGTTAACTATGACCTTACCTATGGCCCAAATGGACCGGGGGTTGGGAATGCTTCTGGCCACTGCCTCGTTTATTCGATCAAAAGTTACGAGCTCATCTTAGATTGGACATTAAATGAACACTAAAATATTTTCCATCTGCACGCAGGGCCCGAAACAGCCGAGAGCAGGGTTGGAACAAGCGAAATAAATGTCATGAAAGAACTCATTGACAGGCACATAAGGACACTGGTTTTATGGCCCACAGATATGACCAAAATATATGATTACCATGTGTCCGGCAGCATGCAAGCTCGTAAATAGGCATTTTCCCTGCTTTAGTTTTCATGGACACATCATCCCTTCCCAACACAACCCGGCCCAAGACATCTCCAGTGGCGACTATTTTCTCTTTCTACCGTGCTCGTTTATTTGGGCTCCTTCCACTTTTTTTTAGCTCCATTCGCTGGTTATTTAGCAAGTGATCCAGGTGGGACTGCCAAAGACAGTCACAGCCCATGGTTCAGTCGTAAAAATCAAAATAAAATTAAACTTATGCGTGATGTTGGGGTCTCCGTTTTCATTGGATTTCTCATAGCCATTCTCTATGGCATTCTCCGGGTCGCATGTACTCGTACACAGCACTAATGATAAGTTTTGCATTTAAATTGAATACCCTAAATGTTCCATAGAAGGCGACAGGTGGACTGCAGTTGTCATAGGTATATATCCTTGTTAAAGGTATTATAGTTTTATTTCAAAAACTAACACAACACAACATCTTCATGTCCCATATCCATAGGAATAAACCCGGTATCAGAGTGCCAAATATTCTATGTAAGAGGCAGATAAAGGTATTATTTTACTGTAATTCTATTCTGTAAAATATGAATATTAATTATTAGTATCATAGCTGAGTTGATTTAGCCAATTTCTTCACTTCGTCTTTCTGTGTCCATATTTTCCTATGAAACAACATATTAAGATATTAAGAGTTAGAGCTCTCAAATTGGGTGACAACATTCTTATCTTTTACCCACAGATCAAGACTGTTTCAAAGCCGCCATAAATCTTAAGAAATGTGTAATATAACACATATGTTATTATTATATCTTATTATAATAAAGTTATTAGTTATTAAATATATCTGTATCTCGCTCGTACTCAAGCTTAGTCTCGCAGAAGATGGTTAGTTCAGTCTCAAACCTTGTATAATGTTTATTTTTGTCTTGAGGTCTATGTTATTAGTATAACTTTCATTATTTCGGAAAGCCTTGGAAGTTACGCGCTTAGGGTATCTCAGAGTCTCCAGAATTATTTTCTTTATTGGACAGGAATTTAGAGTCTCTTTGGGCAGAGTTGGGCACCTATACGTAATTAGAAGCTATACTGTGAATTTCGTTTTTATACAGGGTTTTCAATTGCTTTGTTTTTAAGTTTTATAAATTGAATTTTGTCCTTCATTAAGTGGATTGGAGCTACAGTTTTGATGATTAAGCCACTGTCACACTCAAGTGCCGTATTTTAATGTATTAGACAAGGTTTTGGGTGCCGAATATCTTACAGTCGAGGACATTTATATTTGTAGATATCTTACTGGTTGTTTTTTATTTGTATTAGGGAAAAATGTTAAACAAGAACTACGTCTCATTTGCTAGATTGCTGACTTTCGGAGGCTACATATAGGCCTCTATTGTGGATTGAAAAAATCAACGAAATGACATAAATAGATGCAACCGTGCATCCCATAATTATGGTAATTAAAAATGGTAATTTTACCGGATCGCTCCTTTGGAACCTTATAGGATAGGTCTATAATAATAATACAATTAGCACTATTCATATAATGGGTACCGTCGTCTTTTCCCGTAACATACACTCCAACTGGTCTGGCATCCCCGTGATCTCAACAAGTAGAGGGTAAGAGATGTGCTCTATTTTTCGATTTATGGAAACCAGATTTAGTCTGACATTTGCTTGCAAATTAGGCCATGAAATCGTTGCAATGCCGGACAACGGTTACTCTATCGCGTGTCAAGGATCTACTAAATAGCTCCGATGGCTTCAACTTCACCAGGACATGGCCAGTGGGAGCTGTGAATTATGCCCCCAGCTGGTCCCGAGCCTCTTCATTTTGGTATAAATTCAACATTTATGTAGTCGCAGCCCTGAGTGTATGCTGATTTCATCTCATCTCGTTCAGGCGTTACGTGAGCTGATTACGTTAGTCACGCGCGATTGCAAAGGGGCGGAATGTTTGGGGCAGGAGGGTGTTTTGGCCGTAATAAACGGTGGTGCCGGCCCGGCAGATGCCAAACAAAATGGCTATTATTATATCGCTAGAAAAGAAATTCACCTTACTATTCTATAACCAATTTAAATTTTAATTGAACAAACTACTTTTAGTACTGCATTATTGATAACAACAAACATAATAAATCTTTCTAATATATGTGCAGAGTAAATGTAAAAGTAAACTTAATGATGAACACGTTTTCGATTATATAAAGACCATTACTTTGGTACAGTAAAGGACTTATTTCTTTATCTTTTTATTCTATTTTTATATTTACTCACTATAATGATTGCTATCAATTTATTCTTTTAACCTAGTTTTATTAAAATCAAACTTGTAGTTATGTATATATTTGTTGATCGAATTTTTATAACAACTTCTATGTTCTCGATATCTTATGTAACGAGAGCAAGAAAGCTGATAAGTCATATATAGTTTATAAACAACATAAGCTATTAGGGATCAATAGAAATATATTAAATGTATTTTATACAGTACCTGGCCAAACGCTGTGGAAATAAAAACACTCACAGAGAAAGATCTTCGCCATGAAAGGTATATTTTTTGTTACTGAGTGGTCAGGGAACTTAAACATTTTACTAAGGATCTAATAGATATATTTGGAGAATAGAAACCTCTCCTATTAGTTCTTCTCTTCCGAGAAAACCCGCTAAAACGGTACTTGGCCATGGCAGCACTAGTGTCAAGGGCGGTGGCTCCTTCATCGACTATTGACTCCGGCTCATTTCGGTCCGAATTCAGTTGCTTAGCGGCCAAGTGAAACTGTGGCAACTTGCGACTTCTTGCTGGATTTTATGACTCTGATGAGGATGACGGGGTAGTGGATGGGAGAAGTGTTGGGTCTATGAGTTCCACTATATGATTTTGCATTATTTGTCCATTCCCAGCCTTTGTGGCTTCTCGCTTCGTTTTCGTCCGTTGGCTGCCATAAAAAGTCAATGCATGCGAAATTTTTCGTGACACGCTCAAACTAGTCCCCGAGAATTCAGGATTCGTTCTCTCGACCAGTTCCCGTTGGTTATTTGTTTATTCATCGAATGGGGCGAATCGTAAAAATTATGTTGATGACTCATCAGTAAAGGGCATTTATTTTATTGCCGGTCTTCCTTTGTCACCTTTGTGGCTGTGAGCACATCTTCAATTATGACCCCAGTTGATTCCAATTTCACTTGATGCCAAGACTTTGAATGAGTTTCGATTTGTATTATTAATGATTTCGTAGCTTTTCCAAAAGACGCGGCCAGTACCATTCACTTGACCTCCTATTGCTCCAAGTACACGGTGAGTTATGGGATCAGGGGTTGTGTAAAGGGAAGGGGAAAGGAAAATCCTAGGAAAATAAACCGAGTTTGAACATAAAAATGGAAGAATAATTTCGATTTAACGTTTTTTTTTGTATTATTATTATAATTTATTAACTTGTCTAGCATCCATAGCATCAAGCAATTTATGTTTTCGCTTCAATTTATTATATGAAAAATAGTTTTATGAGAGTATTTGCTTAGTTTTTCTGTGATATCCTTGTATTTTATTATTTAGTGTATTAAGATAGGTGGTTCACGTAGCGACGATGAACACAGAGATTGTGAGCAAGACGCCTACTATATAGTCCAATACTATAAAGCTATATACAAACCTATCAGCAGGTATCGAAGATATAAAAAAATACAACTCCTAACGAGGTGAGATAAATGTGACGATGACACCGTCAACATTGGGACGATTAATAGGAGCAAGAGGTTAAAAAATATTTAATTTCACTTTTGAATTCTAAATTATTGAATTTATATAAATTATATCAAGAGCAAAGTGACAAACATTTTACTTTTTCAAGGACATATAACTCTTAATATACATATAACTTTTTCAGATCTAGCTGCTTAATATAATAAAAGTGGTTCCATGACTCCGAAACGATGAAATCACACAGAACGACAAACATATTGGGATTATTGAGGTGTCGTTGGACGCGTGTTTAAGCTACCAGCAAAATGTTTATTTTGGAGTTTTCACTCCAATTTCTCCTGAACTAATCCGTTTTTGTTAAATCGTTGTATGCTGCATGCAATAATCTATAGATTAAAAATTATACAGCTTTATATAATTGAATTTTGTATAGAGTTTGTTGTTTAAAATTTTAGCTGTTGGGGCCGTTGTAAATAATTATAATAAGTAAATTATGAATTATTTTACAGAAGCTACAAGGAGACATCGGAACAAGAAACAACAGAGCACCTTCTCTGCCATTGTTGAGCTCCAAACCAGGTCAGAATACATCGCATCTGTGCCTTCCATCTGGGAGACAAAGGAATCCTTGATTTTCTCAACTGTTCAACGTGATACTGAAGGCGGCACAGCTCCGCATGTATGAAGGAAAGAGACTCTAGTGGAGGCCTCACTACTTAAACCTATCTTAAAAAATTCATATATAGCTAGAACAAAACACTAAAGTATTCCCATTTCAGAGTGACGAAACTATTTTATACGTTCATAGTTATTGTTGGTTTGGGTCTTGCGAAAAAGCTAGTATACAAAAAGGATGCAGTGCGATCCTCTTCTCACAAGCTTGCCCCTCTAATATGCTTATTCTGAAGCATATTTAGAACTATTTAGGATGCCAGAAACGTCTTTAAAACCAAACAAAGCCACATCTGAAATATATATATATTATTAAATAATAATACTTATAGTAGTTAGTGTGGCATTAAAATTTGGTAGCTGAAGCTCTTATAGCCTTAGATTTATTTTGATTAATTTAGCACTTTTCGTTGTTTTTTAAGAACAGGCAGCAGATCGTCCCAGACGGTTGTCTTTCACGTTCAGGGATCCATTAAACATTAAAAATGGTAAAATATTCTGCAACCCATACTATTTTTTAAACCATTAAAAAATATTTAGGGAAGTTGATTTTACATAGTTTTTATTCCTGCGTATATTTAATTATTAATTAAAATCAACTGTGATTATCCATCTGAGAGGCCGGTCAAGTTAATATCCTTAAAAATGAAATTCAAGGGAGCTGTACAAAAAAAAAATAGAATGAAAATATGAATATATACTTTTGTATTAGAGTACACACGCAATCCCGTTAAGTCAATAACCACTGGAAAATTGTGCAGAGCATACAGATCGAGTTCCGCGATTTCCTCCGTCTCCATGGCGGCGTCAGTAGAAGGGACCTCAGCCATCGGAACAACCTCTTCTCCACCATCAGGGTCAGCTTCCACCCGAGAGCGGCTGACCACCGCACTCTTCTTATATTTTCGTCGCATATACTGTTCCAGTTCAAACTCCTCCGAATTGGGTGCACGATCGGCATATGTCCTTTTGTAGGTTGTCGGCGGTGCTAATGGCTCATGTCGGTGCACAGGGGCGCAGGGTGAACTGACGACATGAGTAGTTTCGCCTTGGATCCTTGGCTGCTCATCGATCTCCTGAATCTGCTTCTCCAGACCCTTGACTCGTTCCATATCGTTCATGCCTACCGCACTATCTCTCTCCATGATCAGACAGACCTTTCTGTAAGCGGCACTCACCCGCTTTTGCCCCGCATCCCGTTTGCTTTGTATAAGCTTTTCCACATCACCTTCGGTGAAGGAATACTCGGATGCCCTTTCTACATCCAACTGCTTCTGAGTGATGTCACTGAGAAGGGGCAGGGCCTGCATGTCCCGCTGACATGCTGCCACCCACTCATCGAACTCCTGATTGGTAACAGGCTGATTAGAGACGACATTCATCTTGGAAATCTCCTCCTTGTCGCCACATCTCACACGGAGGTTCAGTTTAGTCCGTTTATTGCCCAGCTGGTATTCGGTTTTTGACTTCTTCACCGCCAAAATCTGATGGACACAATTTGAGTTGTCGCCAACCCCGCTCACGTTGATGCGCACGAAACAGCCCACAACGGTCCGCCCGAAGATGGGCTTATCCACAATACTCTCTAGTTGGTTACGTGTTAACACGGCCCGACTTAGCTGCTCCACAGTGGATACTTGGGATCGATCCTTAGTTGCCG